>LGRX02025412.1:0-15254 GCA_001247695.2 Cymbomonas tetramitiformis | reverse complement strand
CTTGACGTGTTCGTAGTGCTCTGCAGCGGTGTTGCTGAAGACGACCACATCATCGATGAAGATCCGGACAAATGGAAGATGGCCCAAGGCCCGCTGCATCCGTCGCTGGTACTGAGACGGTGAATTCTGCAGCCCCTGCGGCATGACCAACCACTCATATGACCCCATCTGGGTGGTGAAGGCGGTCTTCTCGACATCTCCCGGTGCCATCGGTACTTGCCAGAAGCCATCCACCGCGTCGAACGAAGAGAAGAACTTCGCACCCTGCATCTCGTCGAACATCATCTGGATGTCTGGGAGAGGATACTTGTCCTTAACTGTCTGGCGGTTGAGGAGCCGGTAATCGATCACCAGTCGCAGCTCCTTGGGGTTCCCGGGTTTAGGGACCATCAGACAGGGAGCTGCATAAGGGCTGGAAGAGGGTCGGATGTAGCCCTTGGACATCAGAGTCTCCACGCGTTCTCGAAGTTGGCGGAGTTCCTCTGCAGACTTCTTGTAGATGCGCTGGCAGGGCGGCCCCTTCTTGCTCACCTCAGGGTCCAGGTTAATGTTGGCTTCATCTTGGGGGTCATGTCTGAGTCCATCGATGTTCGGTAGGGCAGTCGTCATCTCCTTTTTGTACTCCTCACCCCAGAAGTCCTGAAACTTGAGGGTCCACTCAGGGCTCACTTCTGCATCCTCAGTATCCGCAGCGGGTTCGGCGTTCTCAGAGTCGATAGCTGTGGCTGCAAAGGCAGAAGCGGTATCATCGGGGGACTTCTCGGCCACCATGAGCCAGGCGGGTTGTATCTCCGGGTCGTCATTGCCGCGTAGCTTCTGCGTCTCCGCGTACACTAGGTACTTCTTCAGCTGGGCAGGGGTTAGGAACACCTCATCCACCAATCCCGCGCAGGCCGTGCCCTTCGGAGACCTGTCCCCAGATGCTTTCCCAGGAGAACAGCCTCTGATGGTGACGCGATCCCCAATCTTACCACTGCGGGACTTCCTGAGGAAGGAGACGGAGCCATTCCCTTCATAGCCCAGAGTGACAGGAGAGTGACTGCGCAGCCACCTTCCGCCAAGGATAACATCCACCTGTATGCCCAATGGTAGGATCCGGAGGGCAAGGGCGTTCTCCGTATAGGTGCCCGTGGTGGTGTGCGTGTTAAACTTGGCGTACGCGGTGGCGCCAGTAGTGATCTTCACAGATCCATCCGCCAGGGTGACTCGCATCTCGGAGCCGGCTCGTGTCGTGAGGCCACATCGCTTAGCGCTCTGCTCCGAGATGAAGTTGTCAGAGGCCCCCGAGTCGATCAGCACCTTGACCGTGTGCCCTCTGAGGGTTGCATAGAATACCAGCAGTAGCGGTCCTTCTTCGTCATGTGCCGCTGCGAGGGTACCCTCGATGTCGGTCTTCCACTGAACTCCCCCATCTGTGCGTATGCTTTTGCACTTGAGGTTGGGGAGGAGGTTGTCCGAGGCCTCGCGGCATTCTTCCAACGTTTGCCTACACGCGGCGTAGAACTCCTCATCCAGCAAATCAACATCTTCAGTCGGATGACTGACGAGGTTGTCTACACTCGCCGTCAGCAGGGTGCCCGCTGAGGTGCATTCGCTCGAGGTGGGGCTGACATGAGTGGTGTCGCTGGTGGTAGGGCTCACATGGGTGGTGTCACTGGTAGTAGGGCTCACATGAGTAGTGCCACTGGTGGTAGGGCTTACATGGGTAGTGCCGCTCACTGTGGGGCTCACGTGGGTAGTGCCGCTTGTTGTGGGGCTCGCATGGGTAGCGACACTATTGATGAGACTGCCATGGGTGAGGGGATCCTCGTCATGCTGAGGGCTGCCAGTAGGGGAGTTGTGGGCGAGTTGGTGGGAGCTCTGGTGGTCAGTTCTCGCCTCAGGGGTCTCAGCTGCTGCCATCTGCTGGGTGAAGCAGAGCGAATTGACCGAGGACTCCTCTTCCATCACCTCAGGGTCTTCAGCGATGGGGTGACTGTCGAGACAGGGCGGCGCTTCATCTGCTTCATGCGTTCTGACGGTGGTCATCTGCTGGGTGAAGCAAAGCGAACTGGGTGTGGAGGTCTCCTCTACCTCTGAGCAGTAGGATGAACCTTCGGGGTTTCCTCCCGGAGTGGCCGGCGCGTTATCATGGTGCGAAGATGTAGTCTCTGTTGTGGGCTCGGCCAGCGAGGATGATGGAGGGGATGCTCCCAAGGGGCTGGGACCCAGCTTCCTCATCTTGTACTGGTGTACTGCGTGTAGACTGCACCAGGCGCCAGGTAGACCCACATCTCCCGCTGTCCCAGGTATCGTGCCCACTTCAGTGTCCAGGGTGCAGAGGGATGTCGAAGATCTCGCTGCTGCTCTTCGTGCGCCCTCCTTTTCCCACAGCCTGCTACCTGGAGAAGAGTCTGGGTTCGAAGTGGCGATTGCCTTTTGCTGCTCGGCGGGCGACAGCTCTCTCCAAGCCGCGTAGAGGTCGTGGGAGCTGGCGTTAGAGGGTTCGGGGACTTGCTGGTGACCGTCGTGTGAGAGGAGGTGCCACAATGCTATGCGCTGATGGCCCTCCTTGCGATCTTGAGGTTCGCGGGCAATGCGTATCCTCTCTGCCAGCTGGTTGGCGCGGTTCACGCGCTCCTTTGGCGATCGACTCCCAGAGTGTATGCGGCTGCGGGCGCGCTCCGACATCTTATCCACCAGGTCCTTGGCAGCCTCTGGGGATTTGCGCAGAGCTCTGCGGACCTTTTGCATGGCGACCTCGAGGGGGAGGGAGTACAGATCTCTCTTCCAGTGCCACGCAGTTAGCCTTTTCCGTGGGTCTGCGAGGTTGGACTGATAGATGGGCAGTGGTAGGACAACACGCGGTCGGGGGCGAAGATCGCGGGGCTCTCCGCGGTTGCTGCCCATAATGGGGGGTCTGTGCCGGGGGACTCGCCGTCCCCTCCGACCCTCGATCCTCGCTTGTGTATAAGCAGGGCCGTCATCAAGAGGTAGTGACGGCTCATCGAAGGGGGTGCTTCCTGCAAGAGGGTGGCTAGACAAGTCATCCCTCGGCGGCGATGGGGCACCAGCTGAGCGGTAGGTGCGTCGCAAGCGGGTCCCAGAGGTGAAGGCCACGCTCTTGGGATGGGGACGTTGGCCCCAAGGGTCTCTGCGTCCTCGGGCGCGTCGGGGTTCCACTGGTTCTGACCGCTTCTCCAGGGCGGAGAGGGTCTGATCATCAGGGCAAGACCTCACTTCCTCGAAGGGCAGGGTCTGGGGCTGGCCGCCGGCCAGTCATTCATCGCTCTCCACCGGGGGGAGGCCGTCACCCTCCACAAGCTCGATGCCCGCAAGGGCCGCCAGGGTCTGGTAGCTCTGCTCGTCCTCACAGGTAGCAAGAGCCAAGACCTCCTCGGAGAACTCCTCTGGGACGCCATCCACCGAGGAGATGTCCTCCTGCTGCTCGATGGCCCAAACGACGGCGGCTACAAACCCAGGGGAGTTCGCCAGTCGAGCGGGTGCATTGGCCCTCCACTCCTTGAGTTTAGCCTCGTCCGTACAGTTACGGACGATGTGCTCCGCAGAGCCGCAGGCGAAGCACCGGCGGACTTTCGGAGCGTCGGGGCGGGAGAGGCCAGGTGGTGGTGGCAAAGGGGTCACTGCCGCGGCGACGGTGGTGGCAGGCCCATTCTCCAGCATGGCAAGAGCTGGGCGGCTCGAAGAGGGGGTACGCCTGTAGAAGGGGGTGCGAGGTGGTGGGTTAGCGAAGGAAACAGCACGGGGAGGACGGTCTTGAGAGCGCCTCTGAGCCGCCTCCGTGTCAATGTCACTCTCCACCTCCTCAGCAACTTCCCGAATCTTCAACAAGGCGTTGTGGGTGCCTGGGATGTCGTCAGCGACGGCCTTCCTCTCCCACTCTTCTGGTTTGGAGACATCCAAGTGGATGGCTCTCAGGCGCCGCATCACCTTGGGTGCATATTTCAGCCCTCGGCGGTACGTAGAGAGCATTGACAGGTTGGTCATCTCCACGCAATTGGGGACTCTGCCGGCCAGGAAGTTGACGGAGGCCATGCGGGTCTCCAGTCGCGAGAAATACTCCGCCGCGGTCTCGTTCATCGCCTGCTTCAGGGCAATGGCCTCGCCGTGTGCGTTCTCCAGGTAGCCTGCGTCAAGAGCACACCGCCAGATCGCTGAAGAACACGTCCAGCTCCCCGTAGCGTTGGTGCCAAGCTTGCTCGGACCCAAAGGTCCCCGCCGCGCGCTCCAAGAACTTTCTCTGCTGGTCTTGAAGAGTGTACTCCTTGAAGCTCCAAAGAAGGCTTGACACACTCGCCTGGTACGCTGATACTGACGGCGTACAACTGGGAGTGGTCAGTGCTTCGATCACGATGGCCTCCTGGAATACCTTCCGCACCATGTTGGAGTAGTGCTCCAACTGCGTCAGGAGGCCCTCCTTGTCGGCCGATTTTGTGTCGGACGCGGAGCGGGGGAACCTGGTGACGCTCTTGACCAGCTTTAGCACCATCTCTTTGGTCTTGTGCTCCAGGCGGACCTCGTCTGGGGATGCTCGCAGGTTAGTGCCCTGCGGCAGACGGACGATGCCTGGAACAAAGGGGGTGGCGCTGGGAGAGAGCACGGGGTTCGCAGCGGCGGCAGAGTGAACGGGGTTCGCGGCAGCGGCAGAGTGAACGGGGTTTGCGGCGGCGGAGTGGGGGAAACGGGCTGGAGGTGGTGGTCCCGGGGCATGCGCGGGCGGAGGCGCAGGCGCGGGATTTGTGGGGACTGCGGTCGGAGTGGGCGGTAATGTAGGGGCTGATGGTGGTGCGGGGAGTGGAAGAGGTGTATGGAAGGGCAGGGGTGTGGATGGTTGTGCGGCCACCACGCTCATGCTCCGGTACCAATCGGAGTTGCTGACCTCCGACCACGCGGCGAGCCCGTCCTGATCGAAGTTCTGCATCTCCGACTCCCGCGCAGTAGCAGGGATCCACTCCCACACTGGCTGCCCCATGCTGGTAGACCGCACATTGGCCGCGGCTGGGTCCCCCATTGCCATATCCATGACCTCGCGGTCGACCATGAGGACCCAGGTCTCCACACGAGGGTTGGTAAGGGGTAGGGGTGCATGGTGTAGCCGGCCTCCCATGCGCGCATATGCAGTCAGCGGCGCTCCCAGCAGGTGCATGATCCTGAACAAGATGGCGTCGCCCTGCACCCCAGCCCGGCGGCGTTCGCCCCGGACATCTGGTATTCATTCTCATCGTGATTTCAAGCCCAATTTCACTGTCCTCGTGCCAATCCCAGATTACCCCCGATGACACACATACGGGCGCATAGGCATATCGGCTCACGCTGTGCCTCCGGGCACAGGCAGGGATGAGGTCGTCATCACCGGCTGTTCGCCGGGGTCCCCGGACCCCAGTCGCTCCAAGGACACGGCAATGGCACTGGTGCAGGGAGTCATTTTGAGCCAACGTCGAGCTCGTCGGGACCTGCGGGCCCTCCGAAACAAAGAGGAGCAAGCTTTCGTTGTCTACCTCGGCCCCGATGGGTCTTTTGGCGCGTTAGCTTGCAACAAGGGGGGGGAGATTCCGACGAGGATTCCCCCAACGATGTTGTGGCAGGCCTAGCGTCAGAACCCTCCTCCGGGTCCGAGGACAGTGAAGTCAGCGTGCGCCCCAGCGCAACGGTGCCGGACGGAGCAGAGGAGTCTGAGGGGCCGGGAGGGTTGGTTTCGGACAGCTCTGAGTCCGGCTACAGTGACGTGGAAGGGGCGTGTCATCTGCGGAGAGTAGGGGCGGTGGTCGAGGATATTAGGCCAAAGGGATTCGTTTGCGAGTACGGTTGACGAGGCCGGGGATCATCCTGACCCTCTCAGCGTTTTCGCTAGCAAGCAGGAAGCGAACGGAGCATTTGCGTTGTTTCCGCCAGCGGTGCGTAGACAGGCGATAGAGGATCACGCAGCCGGGAAGCCACCTACCTGGCACGCAGAGAAGAAGGCTTTCTTTTTTCGAAGCGGCCCGCATTTGGAAAATTTACTGGCCCGCTTTCGGCCAGCCCGGCCAATCTTCAAATTTGCCCGCCGCAGGCGCAAAATTTTAATTTTAAGTATGGCGAGATCATAAAAATCGCACAAATTTCACGAAAATTTTCATAATCGGGACCCTTGAGAGACGGCCCGCATCCAACAATCGAGCGGCCCGCAACCGGCCCGGGCTGACTTCAAACGGCCCCGGGCCGGCCTCTCACGGTAAGCCTTCTTCCCTGCTGGCACGCTCAGGCAGCCGCGGCGCTCCAGCAGGGCCGGGGTCTGGTCGCGGAGCGACGACCCCGAGCACGGCGTAAGCGAGTGCGTTGGCGTGACCAGCAGTCGCAGCAGTCGGTCAGCCTGGTGCTGAAGGTGGCCCCTCCGCTGGGCAGCCGCCGGGACCAAAAGTTCCCACCGTTCCGAGTCCTCAGAGGCAGAAGTCGAGAGCCCCGGCACCAGTCGTGCCGCCAGACACTACCCCGCCGCCAGCTCCGCGGACCACAGACCAGCCGGTACCGGTCGTCCCGCCAGTCACTACCCCGCCGCCAGCTCCACAGACCGCTCAGGTCTCCCCGGAACCGCCGGAGGACGAGATAGACGAGACGGTGCCGCCGGAAATCTGGCAGCAGCTTAGGGACCTGGAAAAGGAGTTCGCAGATGTCATTTGCACAGAGCTGCCAGAATCGGTCCAGTCAAGGGAATACAAGTCCGGCATCCGGCTCAGGCCAGATTGGAGTGGGAACCCCTTGCACCGGCGAGGATACAAGTTGTCGCAGGAGGAGTTGCGGCAACTCCGGCAACAGCTAGATGAACTCTTAGCCAAAGGGTACACACGACCCTCGGCCTCTCCGTGGGACTGTCCCGTGCTGATGGTCCCCAAGCCAAGTAATCCCAAGGAGTTGCGTCTAGTCATTGACTACAGACAGATCAATGAGATCACTATCAAGGATAAGTACCCCCTCCCGGATGTACAGAGTCTCTTAGATGACCTACAAGGGGCTACCGTCTTCTCTACGATGGATGCCCTTTGGGGATTTTGGCAGGTCCCTATGAAAGCGGAGGACGTGGAGAAAACCGCAATGACTACGCACTTTGGAGCGTACGAGTGGTTGGTCATGCCCATGGGATTGTCAAACTCCCCAAGCACCTGGCAAAGGATGATGACCCAGTACCTCGGGCACCTACCCTTTTGCAGGGTATTTGTAGATGACATCATGATTTTCTCAGCTGAGGTTCCGGGTAAGAGCGCCCATGAGGTACACCTCGACCACCTCCGCCAGGTCTTGGAGGCGTGTCGAAAGAATTCCGTCTATCTTAAAAAGTCGAAAGTCAAACTGTGCAAACGAGCAGTCCGGTTCCTAGGGCATGTGGTGGATCGGGATGGATGCCGCCCACAGCAGGATAAGGTTGCGTCGGTACGCGACTGGCCAGACCTAGAAACTGTCACACACGTGCGACAGTTCCTGGGCATGTGTGGCTTCTACCGAAGGTACATCCAGAACTTCGCAGATATCGCGTACCCGTTGACCCGCCTCACCAAATCCGGCGTGGACTGGACCTGGGGCGAGAATGAAAAGGCAGCATTTAAACAGCTGAAAACTGCTTTGATCTCCTCCCCAGCCTTGGCCCTACCCGATCAAAAGGGCGCAGCAGACGGTTCCAGACCCTTCTTCGTACAGACAGATGCCAGTGGAGTAGCACTAGGGGGTGTACTCATGCAGGATCAGGGACGAGGCTTGCAGCCCTTGGCCTTTGAAAGCCGGCAGTTCTCCAGCGCAGAGCAGAACTATCACGCTGGGGAACGAGAGCTTTGTGCCATCCATCACTGTACCACGGTCACCTGGAGACATTATCTGATTTTTACATCATTTAAGCTCATGGGAGACCACAAACCCCTCCAGTGGCTCTTCGCCCCGGCTAGGGAGCTCAGCCGACGTCAGGCTCGCTGGTACGAGGACTTGGTAGAGGTAGGAGTCCATCAGATGGAGCACGTGCCAGGGCGCTGTTTGGTAGTACCGGATGCGCAGTCCCGGCGACCAGACTATCAGGAAATGTCAGCCAGGGAGGGTTTGAAGGAAAAAGGGATTGTGGATCGCGCCACGGATGGGCCCAGAGACTCCGCACCGAAAGGCAAGGGGTCCGAAGAGGACGAGGATCCTACCTCTGTCCTCGGGACAGTGGATCGCGCCACAGATGGACCCGAGTACTCTGAGCCGAAAGGCAAGAGATTCGAAGAGGACGAAGTCTTAGGCGCCACCTTCGAGTATAGTGATTCCGAGGACGAGTCCTTCCCTCCCACCAGTCCGGCACCGGTCATTGGTGAGCTCACCCATCTGAATGGGCTCACGTGGGTAGAGACGCCGGCCCTCTGGCTGGACGCAGCTGCCACCCTAGCAGTAGGCGAGAAGTCCTTAAGGGATGCCGAATCGCTAGCAGTCATGACCAGAGCAGACCGAGCTAGGGAACAGGCCGCAGCAGAAGCCCAGAGTCACCCGGAGACAGCAAGAGGAGCACCGGAGACCGATGAGTTCCCCCATCCTGAGACCCAGAGTCATCCGAAGGCAGCCGGAAAGGCACCTGAGCCCGTTAAGGCCCCAGAAGGTAGCTCCCACTACGACCAGGTCGTAGATCGCCAGGACTGGAAGCTGATCAGGGAGCGCTTTGAGGAGATAGCGGCCCAGTACGGGATGTTTGACGTTGACGCGTGTTGCGACTCCATGGGCGTTAACCGGCAGGTTGACACCTATTGGACCGACTGCTTGAAGGAAAAGTGGCGCGGGAAACACGTTTGGTGTAACCCCCCTTACACGAAGGATTCGGACTTGATAGAAAGAATTCTTCGGCATTTCCTTGCTGAGTGGCGCGCCGATCCGGAAAACACCTCGGCGATGTTCCTTCTGCCAGACTATGACGCTCCCTGGAGGCGGTTGATTCACCCCAAATATGGGCTTCATCCGGTCAAGGTCTTTGACATGAAGGACGAAAAAGGTCGTCCCAACCACCTCTTCGAGTCTCCTGATGGAGGTCGGCCCCCGCTGCGCTGGCCGGTCCTTCTGGTTTGGGCCCCAGCAGCCAGCAGGGCAAAGCCCCGAGCGCCACCTGCGCGAAAGGACAGTGAGGCGGAACCCGACGAGCCTTTAGTCACTACAGGGGTTGCAGCGAAGGCCAGGGCAGCGTCAGGACCACTGAAGGCTGATGAGTTCGTCCGCGCCTTGCGAGCGGAATACGAACGCAGCCCGTACCTCAGTTCGTTGAGGGAAGAACTGATCGCAGCCCCACATCAGAGGACATACACATTTCGCATGGTAGACGACATGATATGGCGAGTGGCAGAAGGGCGGTATCAGCTAGTGCTAGCTCAGGATTCTCCCCTCAGAGAGCTGGTGATGCGCGAAGCACACGAGTCCCCAGCAGCAGGGCACACAGGAACGGATAAGACACTGGACAGGGTATCCCGTCGTTTTTGGTGGCCACGCATGAGCAAGGATGTCACCGACTGGTGCAAATCCTGCGTCGTGTGCCAGCAGACCCGGCCGCGCAACGGGAATCCAGACGGTCAGCTTAACCCCCTGCAAGTCCCAGTAAGACTGTGGCAAGTGGTTAGTATCGACTTCGTCACTGGGCTGCCTCGCACAGAGCGAGGGTACGACGCGTTTGCTACCTTCACGGACAAGCTGTCCAAGATGGTGCACGTAGTCCCCATGCTTTACGCTGACAGCTCGGCTGCACAGATCGCGCGCATGTATTTCGACCAAGTGCGGGCGTTTGCACGGCGCTCCCATGAAGATCGTCTGTGATCGGGACTCCCGCTTCAGAGATGAAATGCATCTCGAGCTACATCGGTTGATGGGAGTCCAGATTGCCTCTACCACGCCGTACCACCCACAAGGTGATGGGCAGGCGGAGCAACCCAGGATTGTGTCGAGCGCTCGCGCTTTACCGGCCAATCATGATACGATAGCATCTGAGGGATACCACGAACATGGGTCATAAGCAGAATAACCAATTGTAACTTTTATGCCCAAAAATTCTAAATGCGATTGATGCTCCAAGGCCAGAGGTGTCCGTCTTGGGCGAAAGCTCCCGCGTTTAATCTAACGATTTTACCGATCTCAGCAGTCCTACCCCGGATTGTCTCGACCGATCGTTCGTAACCGACAATGAGAGACACGTTTAACAATTCAAATTTATACCACGAAGATATGCGGAATTTCCAATTATGAATTTGTCGCAAAACTTAGCTCCCTATAAGGCCAAGGGTGTGTGCCTCGGGCGAAAGCTTCCACGTTTAATCTAACGGTTTACCGATCTAAAGCAGTCTTACATCGGATTTTCATCGAGCGACCGCTCGTGACCGAGAACGAGAGACACGTTTCCCATCCGATTTTGTACCACGTTCAGGCCCGTCCTTAAATCTGGTTTGGAGATTACGGCCGTCGCGTCGCGTCGCGTCGCGTCGCGTCGCGTCGCGTCGCGTCTGACCAGATTTAAGGATGAATAATTCGACACTTCCCATCGTGCTGCCCGACATTTATCGTCTACGTGGCGTCTGGATGGTGTCGTCGTGGCAACGGCAAAACAATTGCACGCAAGCTTAAACGTGAATGCAGTGTTGAAATTGACAGTGCCCCGTAAGTCGCTATCCAGCGGCTGTTGTTTTCGGGATGCTAACGTATACCAAACACAGCATCACTTTGCATATGAATTCTAATAAGTGCTAGGAACAACACGTTTTTTTTGCGCGCAAGATTCGTCCAGGATTCTGGATGCTGGACGACTCTTGTGAGGGGGGGTAATGGGCGTGATTCGAGCCAGCCATCTCGACTCACGCCCAGCAGCGACTCATACTGCACAGCATGAACATATCAGGCATATCATATGAACATACGAAATCAATTCTGAGCATCTGACAGTGCACTGTGACCTTTAGAGGAAACGCGGATGTCAACCGCGTCCACGTTTCCGCCGCGGGGCTCGAAGCGGGTGAACCAAATGACCAAATGAAACACAGATGCGCACATACAACGTTGAAAATATGTTTCAGTTGTTGCTATTAGTATTTTTTCACATGGCACCCATGACATACGGTTATATGACCATCTAGGAAATAGCTTTTGTTACCGAAAATGACTTGACAGTCCCCGCGAAAACCGAAAGCGACAAACTGTCGAGCGCATTCGTCTACCTCTGTACACGTGGCACCGCGAGGCGGCTGAGGCGAAACTTTTTGTTCTTAGTCCATTAAAAAACATTATTTGTGTTGCACGGGCGCCAGGGAGCTTAGTATATCGTGTTTGGGAGCATATAACCTAGTTAACGCAACTCACGGGGTCTAGTTTCCTATTTTTCGAGGTGAGGCGTTTCCAATTAGCTAAGAATCGACAACATAGAGTTGCGAATTGCTTTGATGAATTTTTATTTTGACTGTGTTGAAAACTTTTCTATGTTTACGAATTTTAGCTTAAGGGCTCAGTCGAAAGTGTTCGCTGGTGACATAAGGGCTACCGTGCAAGCCTCGAATTTCCCCTTGGACGCTCGAACAGTTATGGTGGACTCTACACTGCATGCCTGAACGTCAAACTTTATGACACGCTTTTTCGACCGTACAGGAAGGGTTTTACGTTTTCCCTCGAAGGGGGCAGCGCGTCCAGGGAATATTCTCTGGCGGGACCTTCGCGTCCTCGCGGGTTTAATCACCCCTGCTCTCCCCTCTAACTCCTGTGTGCTTCCACGTCTGCACATTAGCCTGGTGACATGAAAAATACTCCCAAGCACATATAGCAACGGAATATTTTCCTCCGCGGGTGGGTCTCAGCTGATGCGCAGCTGCCTTTTTTCCATTTCACGACAACTCCCACCATTCTGTTTTCGCAGGTTAGAAAAGATGAGCCTCAGCGCAACGAAAATCGTTCTGAGAGTGCAGCAAGCTCGCTGCAGCCTGCGAGTCTCAAGTGTTCACCTTCGTTTGGCTACCTTAAGGCAAAAGGTTGCTCTCTTGTGAATATTTTTGTGCAGTTTTCGTCCTGGCATCATACGGTATTTTTGGGGCTGCAGTCTGAGTGTTGGGGCGAACCCCACTCAGCTTGGGTTGAATTCCCAACAGTCCCGTGGGGGGGGGAGCGGGGATGCAAGTGCTGCAGGTGAAGAGCGAAGTGTTCCCCTCTTGCGGAAGGAGTTGCGACCCGCTGCAACTCCATAATAGACAGGAATACGCCTTCCTGTTTGTTGCACTTTGATTGGGAAACTAGGTAGATCCCTGACTGCGTGTTGCTGGAATCAACACGCAGTCAGGGAACGGCGAGCTCGGGAGGTGTGCACAGTCGATGCGATACGTTTCGGGACTGTAGTCTGAGTATTGGGGCTCACCCCGCTCAGCTTGGGTTAAAATCCCAACAGTTCCGGGGAGGGGGAGGGGGTTGCCGGAACCGACGGTAACCGTACGTGGTGACGGAGCCGTCGGCTCCGTGGGCAACAGCACGCACAGTAGATGCTTTGTTAAAGCACTTAGTAGATAGGTAAATAATAACGTGCATAACTAATATATTTAGTATGGCACTCCCTCTGTGTGTGAGGGAGGCGTTTTCTAGTGCAAAGCATCCGTTGCATCAACTGCTGTTTACTGTAAGGCTGAAAATGTTTGGGATCGTCGATCCCCGGTTGTAGCAAGCTGCCTCCTGTTTAAGGGCACAAAAGGCATAGGCACTAGTTGCGTTATATGCACACTTGTTGCAAAAGTAGGCTTGAATAGGTTGCTTTATCCATATTATTATCATCACTCGCAATATATTCGCGCTTTATCGTATATTCGCGAATCACATAACCGGTGGTCCAAATTGAGATTCAACACTCCTCGGACTTATTAGCATATCTAGAGCTTCTTAATATACCTATATAATAACGTTGGCACTCATATATCATCGATCAGCATGCACCTAACACGTTCAGGGTGCCAACACGCTCAAACCCTATGTTTCAACTCCTACACCCCCCCGAATTTTGCGTGTGGTGCACACCAAATGCATTCGAATCAGCCAAAATGGATGGCACCATCGTTTTTGGCATCATCGATATAGGTAACATTGATACTAGTATACACAACATATATTCGAGAATGCTCCGTATAATACCCAAATACCCTAGATGGTCATTTCGACCCCCCCGTGGGTGCCATGTGTTAGCTTTCCCTTCGGCGGGATACCGAAGGGAATGCCGTTTTGCGGATGCGATTTCCCGCTTCCGCCATTCCCGCTTCCGCCACACGAAGCGGAGAATTCGAGATCTGCTTCCAGTCACCGAATATGTGCGGGGATGCTTCCTATCGTTCATGATACCTTCAAGTAAACATTATTTCCTTCTAATATATCGCGAATACTTCAATTTCTTCACTAATCTACCCTGCTACACTAGGTTTTCACAGTGTTAATTAGGTCAAACGTTTGACCTACAAAGTGTCGCATTGCCTACGTGGAGCGTACACTTGCGTCGCATATCCAAGGAGCGTCCATTTATTTTATCTCCGATTTGATATGACGAACAGTTTTCTAATTTTGCCTACGTGGAACCAAAAAACGCGACGCAAGAGCGTCGCGTCGCGTAAATGTTGGACAAAACATCTCCGCGTAGCGTGTTACGCAAAAGATGTTTGTCCAAACATCTCCGCGACGCGACGCTCTTGCGTAACTTTTGCGTAGCGTTTTACAGTTTTCCAACCAATCAAATCGCTGCGATCAAAAGTTACGCGACGCGACGAAATTTCATTTTACCCAAACCAGATTTAAGGACGGGACTCACTGTTTGGATCCTTTGTAATAAATTATAAACGAACGATGAGATGATCGATGACCTACAGGCCAGTCGCATTGAGAAGCCTAACGGAGATCTCAAAATCGAGATCGACCAAGCCGTAGTATTTGGTACCTTGGTTTCCGACATTAAGCGGACACTTCAAGGTTTCAGTTGGCGGCGCCCGCACCATGCAGCCCTACCTCCTGTCCCCTAATCTCTGTACTTTTCGTTTTCATATCTAACCTTTTTATTTGCATCACTGCTACTTCTCTTACACAGGGCTGGCTACACTGTGTGGATTGAACCTGACAGGGGGGGGGACATCTTGCGCTGCCCTCGCATCAACTGCATCCGCAGTCCAACCCGTTATTTTGTTTCATAGTAGGGATGCTTGGAAACCGGCGGGCTTCTATGCAGCCCGTCGGTTTGGGTGTATGTGTAACATCCTTGCTGAGCAGCGCTTCTTTTTGCAGGCTGATTTGTTGTTGCGCTATGTGTGATGCCGCCAGTAACGTTGCTGGCGGTACTTGTACCGCTGCTCTCAAAGGTACTCATCGCGGAGCAATTCTTGTAGGCCGACGGGTTGTATTACAGCCCGGCGGTTTCGGTGTCTTTTGCAACCCTTCGTTCAAGCAGCGCTTTTGTATTTTATGCAGGTTTTCTTTCTTGCTGTGTATTTCTGCTGCTGCCAGCAACGTCACCAGCGGATTCCGGATCTCTCGAAAATGCTTCACGGGGGCGATAGCTGCACAGTATGTGCAGTGTGGGTTCAAATCCCACCGCTCTCACTAACTCTGCTCTGTCATTTTGCAGGATTTTTGCTTACTGTTTTCGAACGCATGTTTCTCATGCGTGCTGTTTCTCGTTGCGTGTGCACGTGCTTTTATTTTTTATCTTGGTGCTGATATTTCTGTTTTTATCGTGCAGGTATTTCAAATACTTATCACTCGCTGGCGAAACGCTTCGTTGTTGCCGGGAGATCTGTTTGATTTGATTTAGCTTTTTAGCGTTCAGCTATTTTCAAGGCGCTGATATTTAACCTCGTACTTGAACTTTCTTGTTGTGGCATTTCTTATTTTGTATTCGCCATGTATGGGTCATTCTTTTAAAATCGTATTTGCACATTTCTTGTAACGAAATCAACCTTTAGTGCTCTGCTTGTGTGTGCATGATGCCCGCTTGCTTGCTAGATGAATGCCTAGTGCTTGCGCACCCTTGAAATTCTTTCACTGTCTATGTACCACTGAAAGCTGTTAGGCTATTTTTGCGCTGTCGCTATTTTGTTTCGGAATTTGGTATATTAAAATCATTCGTCCAGAAAATTTCTGTGAATTTTCACGACAGAATTGAGCGTGGCGCTCATGTTTGTCGTAGGTGCGACACATGAGAGCCACGCTCAATTCTGTCGCACGATATAATTACAGTTTTGTCGCACGGTGCGACAAATAAAAAGACCTCGCGACAAAAATGAAGTGCTACC
>LGRX02025411.1:0-29008 GCA_001247695.2 Cymbomonas tetramitiformis | reverse complement strand
TCAGACAGTCAGTGAACCAATATAGATAAACTCTCTCAAGAAATAAAGCCCTAAGCTAGATATACCCGGAACGGTCACGGAGTCGGAACGGTCTCGAGTCTAGCTACCTGTGACACTCGGTGTGTCACAGCACGAACTTACGGGTCAGTCATCAGTCCTGTGTTGGCTACCTAGATATCTGTCATAGGAGGGGCCTGCACCGGGACTCCCGGTCAGGGCTGCCTATATAGATTTCAGCAAGGAAGCGGAGGCGAGCTCGAGGGCGAATTTGTTGGAGGGGTATTCTGTCGTCAAGCGACCCTTCCGAGACAATGGGAAAGTGGTATGCGCTCACCAGAAGCCCCAGCACCTGCTAATGGACCTCATCAACTGCCACATGATGGGACCCGCACCTTTCGCCCCGGGTTACACAACGATTCGTCACCCAACTGGATCTTGGATGCGGGATGTGGGGTCGCGACGGCCACACTGGTAGCTCTCCGGTGCGGCCTGAACGCTGTCGCGTTCGACTCCGACCAAGACATGGTGCAAGCAGCCAGTCAGCGGCTGGGGAACATTGCCGACGAGCCTGACGACGATATGGATGGAATGCATGTCACTCGACGAAACTGCGAAGCTCAAAGAGGAAGCACGCAAATTGGAGGAAAACCTCAAAAAAGCTGCACAAGCGAGAGAACTCGCCGACGTGGCTGCGGACATCAACGAGTTGATTGATGGCGACGGTGATGACAAGCAACCCCCTGAAACCGGCACGGATTCTGGCTTTCTGGGCAACCCGAGGCACCCGGTACTGGTGCACCTCCTGAAGACGGAGACGAGGGAGAAGGAGAGGCAGGAGAAGGCGCACCAGGAGACAGCGATCCCCCCGCACCTGCAAAAGACGCACCAGTGGAGTAGATAGTGCACGCCGTGCCAAATGCCTGTGTTGAACCTGGAATGAACGCAGAAGATACCGCGTAGATTGTGGTCGCAGTGCTAACGACTAGTCCTGAACATTAATAAAACACATGTACAAAATGAAATTAGTCACCGCATCATATTTTGTATCGTGTTTACCACATTGAATGCTTGCATGTGCTTGTGAATTTATTATAAGCACTCATACGTACGTATCTATTAGCCTCATCGGCACCCGCGTTCATAGCTTTATACGTGCGTCTCACGTCTCGTCGGAAAATACGTTATTTTCGTACGCCTTGGAATTATTTAGCTATCTATAATTAAATTGAAAAATGACATTCCATAATGTCGTTTTCATCGAATAGCGTGTTTTTGCCAGTCACCACCCTAGGTGGTGTGCTGGAAGTGACGCCCCGACTGTCATTCCTATAGTTAGTGTGTATGACTGTCACCGATCCCGGAACCCTAGACCCCGAACATATAACGGGAAGACTGTTTATTCTCCCCTTTTATCTATTGTGATTATCTGACTCACCGAATATACAGTCCAGCTGATATATTCAGCAATGATGCCGGAAAGGGGGACCACAAATGAATCCCCAAGTATCCAACACAAGGCCCGGTATCGATAGTTCGATAACTCCGATTAATCGATTAATCGGAGTTATCGTCGTCGTTCGATATGTTCAAACGACTTATCGTAAATATCGTTATCGTTCGATAAGTTCGCAAAACTGTCGTTGTCGTTCGACAGGTTCGCAAAATTGTCGTTGTTGCTCGACAGGTTCACAAAACTGTCGTCGTCGCTCGACAGGTTCGCCGGAATTGTCGTCGTCACTCGATAGGTTCGACGCGATTTTGTTATTTGATTAATCGACACCTCATGTGAATGGCAGTAATCGATAAGTACGATAACCACTTTGACGGATCAACGTGATCTTGAGCTATCACGATAGGTACCATTCTAAACCACATCGATCCAACCAATTAACAACCGTTATTCATCGATCCCAAGATGATTCCAAAACTTCATATTATTGGTGCAGACTTCGGAATAGCAAAGCAGGGGCGAGCGAGGAATTCGTATAAAAAATATAATCTGTGAGCATTTTAATCCCATTCATCGCTAATCTACGTACCGACTGTTTCGAAATTCGTTGAGTAAAGATGCCTCGTGGTAAAGGTGCCAAGCGCAGAAAGACCAGTGACGCCGACGTGGTTCTGCTCGCGCAGGGTCAAGGCCCTGTGAAACGAACTCAGAAAAACCCTTACGACCTCACGGGCAGCGACGACACTGTC
Source organism: Cymbomonas tetramitiformis (assembly GCA_001247695.2). Lineage (NCBI taxonomy): Eukaryota > Viridiplantae > Chlorophyta > Pyramimonadophyceae > Pyramimonadales > Pyramimonadaceae > Cymbomonas > Cymbomonas tetramitiformis. Next base: position 26,809 of record LGRX02025411.1, on the reverse strand, counting down.
TTTTCCGTCCGTGAGATAAAAGTGAAGCAGTAAGGAAAGGTAAACCTGTGTGGCTCTCTGGCTCATAGGTTGGGAGGGTTTCACTGATAACGAGGACACATGGGAGCCCATCGAGAATCTCGCCGGACACGAACAGGAGATAGCAGCTTTCCGCAAGGACAAGGAAGAACGATCCCGGGTTGATGCGCAGAATAATAGGGCCAACAAAAAACGGAAGACCCCTTCAGAACAACAAAGTGCTTCAGGTGCATCCGGAAGTGCGTGTGTTACACATTTCGCCCGTTGTGCTTCTTCGTTCGTTCGGTCTTCGTTGTGTTTTCTTGCGTTCGAACTTCGCTGTCTTCGGCCCACGTTCTCACTGCATTCCGGTCTTTCGTTGTGTATATAAATTCACAGATGAAGATGCCAGCACACTGGACGAGAACTGGGCGGAGGGCAAGGGGGGGAAACGCAAAGCAGCGTGTTGGGCATTCTACAAAGTTCGCCTGTGTCCTGAGCAGCCCGAGAAGGTCCTCGCGCTGTGCTGCAAAGTATGTGGACCGGATTCTTCGCCTACGTGGAGTGGGAACACTTCCAACCTACGCTCTCATCTTGCGCACATACACAAGGACTTGTATTGCAAGATGGTCGAGGCTGAGTCTGCCGACTCTGCAACTACTGAGGAGACTCGGGGCGTCAACGCCGCCAAAGTTGGGACCATAGAGGCGATGTTGCCACCTATTTCCGACGAAAAACGTGACGAGTTGCATAAGAAGGTGCCTCCCCCCTCTGTCCCCCACCTCCTTCCTTCACTCTCTATAGATTTTCTTATGTCGGTATTTTCTCATGACCTCTGCGTGGCAGTGAATATGATTGAAAATTGAAAATGGACGTGCGCCTCTCAAATACTATGGCATTGTGTCGCATATGCTTGAATGTAGGTTGACCACCTGAGTCGAGTGATACGCTTGGTTGGTGGCTCCCCGCCTCTTGGCCGTGCTTGGGCGAAGAGCCCTTTTTCATTGACTATGACTGACTATGATTTTATCATAGTCAACATAGCGAAGACATTATGTTGGTATTCGCTCCTAGAATATTTATTTCGGTATTGATGTTTGTTTGTGTATGCAGTTTGCCCTCTGGATCGTTCGGAATAAAAGGCCTCTCAGCATCGGAGAATCTGACCGCGAGCTTCGTGATATCTTCGAGTTCATCTTCCATGGTAGCTATGTCCCTCCCACCTACAAGTTGGTCACGCAGTACATTTTGGAGTTGTCCGTTGAGGGGAAGAACAAGGTGAAGTTCTATCTTGCGGCACTTTTGGGGGAGGGTATCATGCCCTCCATCGCTGGTGATTTGTGGTCCGAAGGTGGCATTGCCATCTTCGGAATCCTGGTGTATTGGATCGACAAGGGCATGGTGCTTCACGAGAAGTTGCTTTCCGCGGTACCTTTTAGCGAAGTTCGTCACACGGGCTTGGAAATCGAGCGTTCCACGAAGGAAAGCTTAGCAGACATGGGGGTTGGTGAGTACACCCTGGATCAGCTTGGCAGTGCTGATAGCGGTGAAACTTCCATCACAGTGGACACTGTGAAGGACTTTGTTCACTCTACCACATCGGATAGTGCTTCCAACATGATTTCGGGTTGGGGGTGCTTCGACGGACATGAGTGCAACTGTCACCTGCTTGCCCTCTGCGTCCTTGTGTTTTTGACATCGGACGGTGTGAAGGAGGCGTTCACGAAGCTGCGTGGTATGACCACGCACTTCAACCATTCAGTGATCGGCCGAAAGCTACTGCATGATTGCCAAGACAAGTACGGACTTTCACGAACTTCCCCACCTCAAGATAACGCCACACGCAGTGGGTGGAAGGGAGCGCGTAATCAGGCCAAGTGGTTCGTAGAGAATCAGGTGTGCACCCATCACAACTCCGGGATTTTGTGTGCCTTGTATTTTTGTTGTGTGCCTTGTATACATATATATATATACTGATGATTGAGACGAATAATTGTATGTGTTGCTAGAAGAGTGTTTTGATAGTGTGCGTGTCTTACATAGGAAGCGGTTCAGCTTTACGATGTGGAGCACCCCAAAAGGGCGGCGACATCGGTGGATAATCCGGACGGAAGTCGTTACCGCGACCATAAGATGGACCTGTATGAATGAGACATAGTCAAAGAGTCCTTGTACATATTGGACCTGACTACCAAGGCAGTGGACCTTTTGCAGACCACTTCTTCGCCAACTTCGGGTTTTGTTTTGCCGGTGGTGGGGGGTTTGATCCACAAGCTCAAGGCCGAGAGCAAAGTGAAGTACAATAAGGTAGTCAGGAAAATCGAGAACATAAGTGTGCAAGAGGCAAGACAAAACCTGCTTGAGGCCATTGAACAAAGGTGCGCACTCCGATAAATTGTCGTTTTTGTAGCTATTCACGCGGTGCATAAACCTGGTGTTGGGCAGAACGGCAGATATCTTTGTGTGATTAAATTTGGTGTTGCAATTGTGATGGGTGCCAGGTTCTTCAAGGATCTCCTAGCTTGCAAGCTGGAAGATTTTGCTGTCTCCACCTTCCTCGATCCGCGGTACAAAAACTTGGAGTTCAAAATGTTGGAGGGCTGGCGGTCAGGTACTTTGACCAGATCACACATCATTCACTTGGCACGCTCTGCGTACGAGGCTGACTGGATGCCTAAAGAGTCTGACACCCCTCTTGCGGTCCCTTCGCCAGCCCTTGAGCATATTGAGCAGAAGAGCAACCTAGTTAGCTTTTTAGAAGATAGTGATGACGATGGGGACAATCTTGTTTCATCAGCATCCGCCGCGCCTTCCACTGAAGTTGAAGATGAATTCAAGAAGTACTTGAGCCTTCTTGCTTGTGATGGGAACTTAGATATCTTGGAGTGGTGGCGAGGGAACTCCACTGAGCTGCCGAACATGGCGCGCATGGCGAGGCAGTTCCTTGCGGCACCTGCTAGCACTGCAGGCGTGGAGAGAACATTTAGCGCCTGCGGGCAGATGCACTCAGATCTGCGTAAGTCAGTGAAGGAAGGGACTCTTCAGCATTCTCTTATGGCATCCATCAACACTAAGTAAGTGATATTATGTATGTGTATGCTTGTTGTGCCTGCCACCTATTTTTGTGTCTGTCAATTGCATTAGCAGTTATTGTGCTCTTGGGGCTTGGCAGTGTGGTATCGAACTATCGATAGTTATCACGATATTTAGGAGGCAAATCTGTTATTCATATCGCTCGATTAGTTCGTTTCGCTTGTCATTATCGATCGATAGGTTCACAAAACTATCGCCATCGTCCGATAAGTTCACAAAATTGTCGTTGTCGTTCGATAAATTCACAAAATTGTCGGTGTCGTCCGATAAGTTAGAAAAGTTATCGTTGTCGTTCGATGATAAAAACAGAGTTATTCATTGCCATTTGATAAGTTCAAAAAATCGCGATACCGACCCTTGCTTACCGCCGCACTCCATCCCTAGCGTCTGCGCTTAGCCACTCATGGCCAGCATCTCGCAGTGTCTCAATAAAGCGTAAGGTGGTCACAAACCTGTTGGATATATCACGGTTCGATATATTCCAATAACGATAGATACAATCAGAACGTAAAGCCTAAAAAGCTGAATATAGAAATCATACCGAGAATATATATGTTCGAACGGTCGAAACGGTGACGGTCATCACACTACTAGAGGAATACAGTAATCGCCCATATTTAAGAAAACAGGGATTTTGGGCCAGCCAGCCGTACTCATCGAGTTGGGTACCCCCCCCCGCCAGCGTCAGCGTCATAAGAGAACTCGAAGAATAGTCAGCCATTTTCTTTCAATTAGCCAGCTATTTTCTTAAAATTTCATTGATAAACGCTTAAAACGACCATAATTTCAGGAAAAATGCAAAAATCGCCTGCGGCGCCAGCACAAAGGTTGCTTATTTCGGGAATTTTCTTAGCCGAAAAAGCCAGCCAGCCGTACTCATCGAGTTGGGTACCCCAACGCCGCTGGCTGCTTTCTTAACGTCGGGTTTTCTTAAAAGTGAGTGATTACTATATGACAGTTGACAGATTCGGGTGTCACAGTGTCAAATCCGACATACAGTAAGACACCACCATCTTCGTTGTTAACTGCCTATCGCCCATACACATCAAGTAATATGTAGTAGGCAAAGAGTGATATATGAAGTAATGACATGATAGCGAAAGTGATATATCATATATGAAGTCTAGTATGAAGTGACGCAACTGAGTGTAGACTGTAGAAGATGACCAGTGTTAAGGTCGAAATAACATGACGTTATAACATGCACCCCCTTTTGACGTTAACCCCCTAAACGGCGAACTGTTCCGATATCGGAACATGCACTCAAACTTGATTTCCTCAGCGGGAAATGAGTCAAATTCGCTTTTGAAGACAGTTATGAAAAGCTCTCAATCAGCCGCATGCAGCCATTTACTCGATCGCAGCTAAATCATTTTAATGCTCGAAGTAATTACCGAGACGTACTCGATTTCAACTGCAAAATAACGCGTCACGCGTAGGGCAGTCATAAAATAATGTAACATCGCCCTAACGGTAACAAGTAGCCCTAACAACATGTATCGTACTTGGTGAGATTGTTACTTGAGGTCTAGGGTCATAATTAGGGCTTCAACTGTCAAAACAACACGCGAGTCGATTAAGAGTTTCATTGAAATTCACGTCGTTGATACTCCGTGTCGTCCGAATTTCAACGCCATCATGCAACCCGCCTTGAACGGACCTTTCCGACACTATTTTCAAAAATGAATTCAGGCAAGAATTCGCGTATTTATCGCGAGAAACGTGCGATTTTCAAATACCAAAAATTCCGTCCGCCGTTTAGGGGTTAAAACGCGGTACGCGCAAGAATAACGGGGGCACGCGTAAGAATAACGGCGGTAAGCGCAAGAATAACGGGCGGGGTCGCGTTAGCACCAACCTAGCCATAGCTCATGCAAAGAACTAGAGAAGATGATGTTGACGTGAACGTTAAGCGTAACGCAATCTACGCGACGCGTACAGTACGCGCTTAAGCTGACGTCCTTGAAGTTGCAGTGAGAACCTGCCAGAGAAAACAACTTACGTACTGCTATAATGAACAAAATATTCAACTCTCAAACCATGAATATATCGGTATCATGCACCAGTTGGGAGCGAAATACACGGTTGAGCTGTCGACTGCCGAGGTCCGTACGAGAAAAAGGTAGACATGTAGTCTAAATTCTGCGTTTTGACGAGAAAGACCCGAGTTTAGACGAGCATCACAGTCATCAAGTAACGCAGCCCTCGAATCGAATCGCGGGTGGCCGCGCGAAGCGCGGCTCGTCTAAACCCTGGGGACGAGAGTATCACTATCGACTATGTGTATGTATCTATGTTGTACCGAATTTCATTTTGAGACGCAAAAGATTTGGTTTGGTTGTCACAGATTCTCCTCTCGCATCACACTCACTGTCATATGCCTTCCACGTCAGAGATTTGTCTTCCACGTCATAGATTTGAAGTTGATTAAACTTATGACAAAACTCAGAAACCGTCGCACACCTCTCCGAAATCTAAATGTAAAATATGGAATCCATCTGCCGATATTCCTAGAAAAGTACGCGACAATTGCGATTGTCCAGTTTTGTCATACTTCTGAAGACATATAAAATCGGCCTAGAGCCCTAGAGTGGAGAATCTATTGAGATATTGAGATCGATCGGCCTGTGACACGAGTACTGAAAACAATACAATAGAATTGGAATTTGAAGAGGCCAAGTAAAGAAAAAGATTTATCCCAAAGCAACGTTTTCACGCAACACCTTTTAGAAGTTTCATCGACCTGTTTTCTGCGTAAAACTCACGCGAAATTCAAGCATGTGCGATGACTAAATGAAACTAGCCGAGGCATGTGCGAAGAGGCCCCAAGCGTTCCTGTGTTACGGCTTAGTCAAAGCTACGATGTTGGGCACCGTAGAAGAAGCCTTAATCAGTTCAACCGTACCTCTACCGAAACTCTTGGCGTCGAGTCTACTGGAAGAATCAGTTTGGATCGAGTAATCGATTCGGAATCTCCATATGCGTTCCAAACTGCCATGGGAGTTCAAGACTGGGCAGCAGCGGCGCGACCTGGATCTCCGAACGAACTTCCGTCCAAGGTGGGCTCAGATAAAGTGTCATCAGTGAAATATTTTCTCGCAGACTTATGCACTTTGAAAGCTTGTCGTTTTTTTTTGAATATTGAGTCCTATATACCTTCCCAGTTCTCTGTTTGAGTTGTTGAAAGTCCAAGCTCTGTTTCTCCTGCGCATGTCGGGCGTCCATAGTGCATGCGCTTGTGACATCAGCCGCAGGACCATCCGAATGTTGAATTTAGAGAGCGATAAACAGCGCCATCAGGAAAATGTTGCGGAAGTTGTTTCCGGTTGAACTCCTCGAAATCATAGAGGAAAGCATAGCTCACAGGTGTGCCATTGTAGTCTTGCCACTGGGCTGTGCGTCAATGACGGCGTCTTAGTCGAGTTATGAGGGTAACGGTTCTATAACCTGTCCAATACACGCGAAACATGTAACCAGCCTTTAGATGGAGTTCGCTAGTGGAGTCAGCGAGGTTGAAAATTTTACAACCTGTCCAGTAGACGCGAAACATGTAACCAGTGTGATCGCCTCAGGGAACTCGCTGATTCCACCTGCCCTCTTTCCGAGCTTAGGGAAACTCGGCTGAGATTGGAAAGGATTCCTTGAATAGGTGCACACTTGTGCGGCGTACACTCCCACCCGCCGGAGAACTATCGGGTCCTTTGGCTTCGTCGCCGCAATTCGATCGTCTTTTGAGCGAAACTTTTGTGTAGCACCCGCCACCGCCGCTGCTGCTGGATATTCGGAAGCGCTTCCCGCGAGTGACGCGATCTTCGACTATGATAGACGGCATACTTGGCATTCCCTAAGTGAGACGTCATTGGCTTCACAAGGCTGGAATGCCATACCAATCTCAAAGCTGGATGTGCACTTGGACACTTCTCCTGCCAACCCCCATTCCCCAAGACAAAACCTCGGTGGATCACAAAATTCTGTTGGACCCCGGCTCAGCTTCTCTCGCCTGAGTCGTGACGATTCTGCACGTCGCTCACTCGAAAAGAAGTCAGGCAATTGCAACTGGATTAGCGTGCCGCCAAATTCAGAAGCAGCGGAAGTATCGGTGGCGAATAACTTGACGGAGAGCTTCCCAAAGAGGCCGCTCGGGGACCATTCTTTCGAGAATTATGCAGTCTTTAGTAATATGGCCCTGGATCGTCGACGCACCTGGAAATCCATATCGAGCGCGGCGGAGCTGAAGGCAGCGAGTTTCGACGACTGTGCAAAAGACGGAGCCAAGTTTACTGGCTCTCCGAGAAGTCTGAACCGGGAGAAACTCAGAAGATGGAGTTTGGTTTTACGATCCAAGTCGACAGATGAGAATGCAGCACTGTTTAACATTGGGAAAGCGTTGAATTTAAACGGCAAGGAAAAAACGCGGCTCACCAATGACTCATGTGCCTCTACAGACCAAGAGCAGTCTATAGACGTAGGTAAAATGGCCGCGAAAAGTTCCGTACCTGGGAAAGGCGCCAATCCTCCAAAAAGAAAAATGCTTTTTCCAGTCGGGCTCTTCACGGGCTGCTTTTCTTCTCAAACCACCACAGAGGAGAAAAATCGGATGTGATCGAGATTTCGTAGGCGCAAAATGAGTTAAAACTAGGAGATTTGAAGTTCTCACAGCCGACAAGGGGGACTACCTATCTGATGCCAGCAGAGATTCACCCTGTCCTCGGGATAAGTGGGCCGTATTCCATATGGAGTAGTCCACCAACTCTTGTAAAATAGAATCTGCGGTGACATGTCTCAATAGACTATAGACTATAGAATAAAGGACTGACTATAGACTATTGAATAAAGGACTTATTCTTGGAACAAAGGATGGCATGAGTGTTTATGAAGTTAATAAGAGAGGCCAAGTATCGGGGGGGCATCAATCAAGACCTTTTGACCAATAAAATCGCTCGCAAACCCGTAAACTGCATTGGGTTTTAGCTGACACGACGCACGTCGTGAGCAATATCATACACTTGCATCTCAACATAGGTAAAAAATGGTATTAACACATGTGAATAACACCACGGATAATCTAGGCAAAGAGAGTGTATTCTGGTGTCACTACAATTAATTTATATTGTATGCCGCCTGACGGGGATGTGCATGGATTTTGATATTTGCTTGAATGTGTGACAACTTCTTCCACATGTCGGGCAGCAGCAGATGATGATTTGTTTCGACGACATGTACCTTACAACACTTATATCCACATACAACGCATAATATGGTCTGGGTCCGGCCAATCGTGCAAATCGTGCGGAATATTCGCACGAATAACCGGATTCGTTGGACGTTGCCGAATAATCGCGATTATCCTTAATAACAGTGGTGCACTAGTTGTCAGATACAATCCACAAACACTGAGAAGTAACAACTGAGTATATATATCGGAATAAAAGATAAACGTAAACGAATCGAAAACAAGCTATAAGCTAAACCCTACGGAGTGACACACTGTACTTTACGAGTACGGAGTACAATCACTATAGGAGTAGGCAGTAGACCATAGGGGTCAGGCTGCCAAATCCAGCACTAGTCTTAACACCGAGGTACTCATTTGATACACTATGCTGCCACCGATGATAGCGAGTAACGATTTCAACATTAGACTCCTCACTTACTCAAGGACGTACCGAACTACAAATATTTGTGTATGTTATAAAATACATGTCTCGAACCCCAGAGTATGACAACAAGAGCTGTAGGTTCAGGTCAATGTACCAGGCACGGTGCGTGCTAGGCACCGAGCGTGCCAAAGTGCGTTGCTCGAACCGAGTAATAGGAGGTTACACGCATATTTTCTCACTTTTCTCAACACATTTTCATCCCTTTCTCACCTGAATAAGGGTGACTTTTCTCACCCACGCACCTACCCCCCAGATTTCCCGCGCGCGCGGGAAATATGTCATCGTCATACCTGTACCAAGTTTTTCCCCCACGCACCTACCCCCCAGATTTCCCGCGCGCGGGGGAAATATGTCATCGTCATACCTGTACCAAGTTTTCTTCCCACGCACCTACCCCCCAGATTTCCCGCGCGCGCCAAGGTGGACTCCAGTGGGAGGGGCGAACGCGGCGTACTCGTCCAGGGGGGCGGGCACGTCGTGCGTCTCGAAAGAGGCGGCGGAAATCTCGTCGATAAGAGTGGGGCGCCCTCCAGCAAGTACGCATAGCGCATTGAACTTGTAGTTGTCGTCGTCGTGTAGAGCGTTGTTGAACTGCTCGGCCAGATAATCCAGCTCGTAGATGTCGGTTACAAAGGCATTCACGGAGACGGTCGAGTCCTGCTCCGCACGAGGACCGCCGTGTGGGCAATCCCGGTGCCAGTGCTTGGCACCCGCTTCAATGCAAAGCGAGTGCCGGCAGACGGGGACGAACTCGGCCTTGGCCTTGTTGAAGGCGATCTTCTTGGATAATCCTTGAGACCAATTCCCACCCGTGGGCAAGTCGCCAGCCGCCAGACGGTGAAGTTTCTGTCCAGGGCGTCCCGGCTTGTTCGCGCGAGGGGTAAAGCCATGGTTGTCGACATGTCGATCTTGTTCTTGAGGGCGGTCACTTGCGCCTTCAGATCCAGCACAATAATGGCTGCCAAATCTGAGAGGGCGGAGCAATCCACGGTGGAGTCGTCGGTGGTCAAGGCGTATACGTGCTTGTCCACCACGCCAATGGACTTCTTCTCAACGGACACGTTGCGCGCCCAACATTCGCGCACCCAAGTTTGGATTGTGGCGAGGTCGGTAAGCGCTCGTTGATCGTGAAGTAGTAGGCGGTCGACGACCGGGGCGTAGTAGAAAGGGTCGAGAGCGTCAATGAAAAGGCCCTTAATCTCCTCGTCGTCGAAGGTGGTCTTCCGGCGTGCGGAGGCGAGGGCGGAGTTGAACGTGGCGATAGCGGTGGAGGGATCCTCTTTCGCCACGAGCTTCACGTTCAGGAGAGTCTGAGTCCCCTGGAAGGGAGACCCAGCGTCCAGTAGTCGTCGAGCTAGCTCAAGCAACACGCGCTTGCCGTCGAACGGGTGTGTGTCGGCGGAGGTCTCGAGCCAATCAGCGGCTGGGGAGTCGGGTAAAATGAGGAGCTCGAGAACGGAGAAGAGAAGCTTGTTCGCCTCGGCGCGCACGGGTACGGTGGCGTCGTTGAGGTCGAAAAGCGTTTCGAATAGGGGATCCGCAGCAATAAAGGCATCTTTTATTGCTGGGACCAACTTGGAGTAGATAACGTCGGCATTGGACTCGACACCACCAAAGCGTTCCGCCTTGCCCCCAAGTACCTTCTTGGCAACGTGGGTGGCAACGGATTCGTCGAACCTCTCACGCGCGCGGAGTGCGAGTCGTCGCCAAAAATGTAGCCGTAGGTGAGGTAGCGGCAGGAGCATTCGTCGCTAAAGGCGTCGGTGGCGTAACGGCATGTCGTCGTTGAGCGGCATCGTCGAAGATTGTAGCTAGATTACGTCGCCTCGTGGCGTGGGAAGAGAGGCGTGTCTGAACCATAATGAGAGAAGACTGTAGGGGTGGAGTGGAGCTAAATGAAAAGCAGATCCAGCGTCGCGAGCGGCGGCCAAGTGTAGCGTATAGGGTCGCCTCCAAATAACGAAGTAAGATAGCGAAACCCAAAGTAATGGAGGTCGTGTGGTAAATACGAGCGCGCGAGAGAAACGGTGTTGCTAGCGACCAGAATTCTCAACTCAATCCAACGATACTTCATCACCAAAATTAAGAGAAACGTGTCGCGCGTCTCACTCCGTAACCAGATCAACCATAGCAGAACGCCTCAGGCCATACCGCTGCTAGCTGAAACGCTTAGGGTGGCGCTACACCCCATCCCAGGCGTCTGCCGTTTAGCCAGTCATGGCCTGCATCCCGCAGTGGCTAGACGATCTAAAGCAGTGAGTGAGGTCAAACCTGTTGGATATATCAACTCGATATATCAAGGTATGGCTTACGCGAGGTCGACTTTACACAAAACTTCCGATTTTCTAGATCGTGAGATAAATGCGATTGAAGTGTGCCCTTAAGTATGGTTAAGTATGGGAGGTAACCGAGCGGTATCGGCCATAACTTTTCAATGCCTGGGTCAATTGTATACCCAGAGCGCGCAATATGTTCTGATTGGTTTAAGCGACATATTTATCGAATAAAAATATTTTCCGAAGTTTTGTGTAAAATCGACCTCGCGTAAGCCATACCTTGATATACACACGAAACGATATCAGAACCGAAAACGAATAAGATAGATAGAACGAATACGAAGTGTTCGAAATAGCTGTCGCAACGGAAACTATGACCGATGACCGTATGACAGTCATAAACCCTAAACCCTGAGATCTGAGATCGGGCCCGGGGCTCTAGATCCAGCATATTCGTATTCGTATTACTTCGAATAATATGTTCTAATAATAACAATTATAATTATTATGATAATGCGTATGTCGTATGCATCATGTGTACGCGCTAACATTATACTTGACGCGCGTGCTAAAAGCATTAGCACATTAGAGTTACGTGTGTACAAGATTATGTTGCGATATCGCCATTTATCATTGTAATAAGTATTACAATAATAATAATAATTGTTATTATCATATTGATTATGTTTTTAGATAATATTTGAATAATAATAGTAATAATAATTATCATTACATCATATTATTCGAATTTATACGAATATATTAGGATTAATTCCAAATAATCGGAAATTATTTGAATTCAACCTAATTAATCCGAATTTATTCAAATTTATTGCAATTAGTCCGAATTTATTCGAATTTATTGCAATTATTCCGAATTTATTCCAACTAATCCGAATTTAGTCGAATTAATATGAATCTATTCGAATTATTCTGAATTAATTTAAATATAATCGAATTGAATTTAATTATCATTGTTGTTCTATGGGCGTCCCTGATCTTGATGTGCGCGAAACTATAGCAAAGCGGTGCCGGCCCCGCCATGAGCAACGCCTCGTACTTTGTGAACTTTCGGCCCAGCCATTCTGAACACGCTATTCGATGAAAACGACATTATGGAATGTCATTTTTCAATTTAATTATAGATAGCTAAATAATTCCAAGGCGTACGAAAATAACGTATTTTCCGACGAGACGCGAGACGCACGTATAAACGCGGGTGCCGGTGAGGCTAATAGATACGTACGTATGAGTGCTTATAATAAATTCACAAGCACATGCAAGCATTCAATGTGGTAAACACGATACAAAATATGATGCGGTGACTAATTTCATTTTGTACATGTGTTTTATTAATGTTCGGGACTAGCTGTTAGCACTGCGACCACAGTCTACGCGGTATCTGCTCGGATACGTACGTATGAGTGCTTATAATACATTCACAAGCACATGCAAGCATTCAATGTGGTAAACACGATACAAAATATGATGCGGTGACTAATTTCATTTTGTACATGTGTTTTATTAATGTTCAGGGCTAGCTGTTAGCACTGCGACCACAATCTACGCGGTATCTGCGTTCATTCCAGGTTCAAGACAGGCATTTGGCACGGCGTGCACTATTTACTCGGCTGGTGCGTCGTCGGTAGGTGCGGGGGGATCGTTGTCTCCTGGTGCGCCTTCTCCTGCCTCTTCTTCTTCCTCTTCATCTCCATCTTCTCCTTCCTCTCCTTCTCCTGCCTCGGGTTGCCCAGAAGCCGTGCCGGTTTCAGCGGGTGGATCTTCAGCGGGTTCTTCACCGTCCTCATCAGCCGACTCGTTCATGTCCTTAGCGCAGTCGGCGATTTCTTTCGCCCTTTTGAGGTTTTCCTCCTCTATGCGTGCTTCCTCTTTGAGCTTCGCCGTTTCCTCGAGTGACATGCATTCCGTATCGCCGTTAGGCTCGTCGTTAATGTTCCCAATCCGCTGACTGGCTGCATTCACCATGTCTTGGTCGGAGTCGAACGCGACAGCGTTCAAGCCGCACCGGAGAGCTGCCATTGTGGCCGTCGCGACCCCACACCCCGCATCCAAGATCCAGTTGGGTGACGAATCGTTGTTTAACTGGGCGAAAGGTGCGGGTCCCATCATGTGGCAGTTGATGAGCTCGATTAGCAGGTGCTGGGGCTTCTGGTGAGCGCATACCACTTTCCCCTCGTCTCGGAAGGGTTGCTTGACGACAGAATACCCCTCCAACACATTCGCCCTCGAGCCCGCCTCCGCATCCTTCGTCGAGAAGTCGAAGTCGCACATCCATGCTTTGCGAGTGGATTTTTCCCCGGACTCCTGGTCCGCCATTTGGAACCCGATGACAGCCGCTTCGAGGACATTGTACCGGATGGCTTTGTTGGCACCTACATCCTGGTTCTCCTTGCGCCACCATATGCGCTGGGCCCCACCGTTGCATTTGCTCTCCAGGATCTTCAGGAACCCAGTCTGCTGAGCAAACCCACAAAATATCAATATTGTCCAGTCCGGCGAGGTGGTGAGCGCCGCAAAGGCATCTATGAACTTGATCAGGTCGGGCTCGGATAACGCGTGCTCTGACAGCTCCGTATCGAAGTCGTAAATAACGTCCAGTATTGTCCCCACGTAATTCATCTTCGGGACATTCTCGAGTTTCGTCAACTCGTCTTTGTAGATCATGTAGCCGGTTTGAACCGTCTTCCACTCGAACTCTTTCTCAAACTCTGCCTCCTTACCATCCTCCACAAGGGGGGAGGGAAGTGCCACCTATTATTATACCACAAACCGCTTGTTAATATTTGAATGACCCAAAATTGCTAGCGCAATAAAACATGCAACTACATGAGGAGCACGACTATTACAACAAAGAATGTTGAAAGAACGCACACCTTAACTGTATTGGGGACGTAGTTGACGGGCAGCCGCCCGAGGTCTCCCTCTCCGGCCTGACACCGGGAAAGCCACGTGTTGCAGTCTGCGACGAATTGGACGATGGCCTTGGGAACCGTGAGCTGACTCCCCCCTCGCCCACTTTTACCTTGTTTCACCGCCTTGATGCATCGCTCGATGGACTCCTGGCAAGCCCAAATCTCACCGTATTTCCTCTCAAAAGCAGTCCAATTCTCCACCCCAGATTGCGACACGATCCAGGCCTGAACGTTGCGTTGGGCCTTGAACCTCTTCAGGGTGTCAATCGCCTCTGCGATGGTGATCTCAGTGGTCAGGATTTTCTTCAGAACGCCGTTCAAGTAATCAACCTCCACGTCCGAGTGAAACCCGAGCATCGTCTGGAAAAAGGACATGTTCAACTCCTTCTTCTCGCTCTCCTTCACGATCGCCTGCTGCAAAGGCTGTGCCGGCTGACCGACACTCAACGTGTTACCGGCGCTTCGAGGAACACGCCTAGACCTGGCCTTGCCACCCGACTTCTTCTTCTTGAGGTCGGCACCTACATCCTTCAACGCCTCCTCCGCCCCAGACGTCTCGGTAGTCATGTCAACGATCTCACTCTCCGGAGTCCAGGTCTTGCGTTTCTTACCCGACCCCTTGGTGGGGGTCTTAGTCTGCCCCTTCAGAATACGCAATTCGTACGCATGCATGATTCTAACAATCTGGTCCCAAGTCTCCTGACGCACTGTAGCCATCGACCAATTCGTTGCGTATTCGTTGGCGTAGGAGATGTGATTCATTTGCAACACCTCCGCCTTAATCTGCAACTGCTGAGCCGATGTCAAAAAGTACCAGACCGGGAACCATTTGCCATTGTCAACGCCTCCCCCGAAAAGCTCCCAATCGTTCACATTGGCCCAGTCCCCCTTCGACAGCTTCTCGTAGACATGCTTCCTATTCTTCTTTGCAGGAAGCTTGAAAGTCTTGGGATCGTGCTTTTCCAACTGCTTCACCAGGCCGTCCTCCGTCCAGTCTTGGGCCTGAACGTCCCATTCCGTGATGCCACAATGCCAATAGAGTTTGTGGAGAGGGCCCTTCGATGCCTGCATGGTTTGCCGAGAAATTACGGTTAGTAACATTCTTTTACTTTAAGTAAGTAAGAGCTTTAAGTGACAAAGATGGATAAGTTACATTGTTTTCTCAGAAATCACCTGCATGCCCGTTCGCATGGATTTTATGATTTGCTGGTGCGACTTGCCCTTCACGTTCTGGTCGACGGTGTTCTGCTCGTCAGCCAAAAATCGGACCATGTCAGACTGTAGATTAAAATACAATTTGCACTCGATCTGCTGAAAAGCTTCGTTATCTGGTTGTTCTTGGTGAAGCTCCCGCCGAGCGGTGAGGCTATGTTGGTGCCCGAAGCACACGAAACGATATACGCCTTCCCACACCTTACTGGGGTCAAAGTCCTCCGCGGTTGTGAGGTGCTCCCCAGACTCCGCCCATATAACGTACACTAGGGACGTGTTCTGAAAACCGTGTGGGTTCCAAGCCATGCTCTCTTTCAAGTTCATGACTTGCGCACGGTCCTCATCCCTGATGCGCTCGTAGTCCTCAGCCTGTATAATGTACTGGATAGGTATGTTGAAGGTACACCCCTTGACGTCTTTGGCGTCAACGACTCTGGGGTACCGGTGGTTATACTCAATCTGATACCGAATCGTATTAGAATGAGCTACTGAACGCCGCTGTTTCGGCAAAGAGAGCAAGGACTGCCAGTTCTGCGCTGCTTGCTCGGCATTCTGTTCTTTGGCCGCCTTCGCTGTCTCTCCAGGCCCGTAAGCTAACAATGAGCCGCCCGGACCACGACTAGCAGCCAGATCGCTTTCTGCTGCAGGTGTCAACGGTACCTATATTGTAATATAAAAGTACAAAGTTAGTCACTAACAGATAACACCTCATTAGGTTAATGAGCAATTCGAAACAACACTCATATTCATTATAAAACTGTTAAGGGGAAATCACAAAGGTTAGAAACTTTGCACAACTGCTCATTAAGCTAATGAGACATATTTTACATTACAAGCTAATGGTACATATTTTATTTAACATCGGTCTTGATCAATTACGGTTGTCAATGTAATTGTATGCCTACTTCTTTAGTTTTGATTTACTACATTCCTGTCGATGGCTCGACTTCCAGTGCTGCTTCGCACAATCATGGGAACAGTATACTGCTTGGTGACAGCCGCCACACCGCTTTTCTCCTTGTTTACCACAATTTATACAGAGACACTGGTGTGCTGACACCGAGGACTTCCCGAAACGATCTTTGTTTGCCTTCCGAACAGCAGATTGTGTGAAGCATGCGGTCCAGCCATTGGGAAGCTTTACTGGTGAATTAAAGTCGGTTGTGCCAGAATCCTGCAGTAAAGGAAAAAAAAGAAAAACTGCTCATTAAGCTAATGAGACCTTTTGGTCAGTCATCGAATTTCTCGGGTAAAACAGTCACACATGTCATATGATGACAGTAGGTATCATACTAACTGTAAAAAAAATCGTAAAGGCCAGAAAGGTTGCAAAACTGCTCATTAGGCTAATGAGGCTTTTTGTTCAAGTTTGGGTCAGTCATCGAATTTCTCGGGTAAAACAGTCACACATGTCATATGATGACAGTAGGTATCATACTAACTGTAAAAAAAATCGTAAAGGCCAGAAAGTTGCAAAACTGCTCATTAGGCTAATGAGGCTTTTTGTTCAAGTTTGGGTCAGTCATCGAATTTCTCGGGTAAAACAGTCACACATGTCATATGATGACAGTAGGTATCATACTAACTGTAAAAAAAATCGTAAAGGCCAGAAAGTTGCAAAACTGCTCATTAGGCTAATGAGGCTTTTTGTTCAAGTTTGGGTCAGTCATCGAATTTCTCGGGTAAAACAGTCACACATGTCATATGATGACAGTAGGTATCATACTAACTGTAAAAAAAATCGTAAAGGCCAGAAAGTTTGCAAAACTGCTCATTAGGCTAATGAGGCTTTTTGTTCAAGTTTGGGTCAGTCATCGAATTTCTCGGGTAAAACAGTCACACATGTCATATGATGACAGTAGGTATCATACTAACTGTAAAAAAAATCGTAAAGGCCAGAAAGTTTGCAAAACTGCTCATTAGGCTAATGAGGCTTTTTGTTCAAGTTTGGGTCAGTCATCGAATTTCTCGGGTAAAACAGTCACACATGTCATATAATGACAGTAGTTATCATACAAACTGTAAAAAAACCTAAAGACCAGAAAGTTTGCAAAACTGCTCATTAGGCTAATGAGGCTTTTTGTTCAAGTTTTTTAAGACACACTAATAATTATAGAAATGACAAATAATTAAACAAAATATCACAGGATTTTTAAAAATCTTTGAACTTACCGCGGTTGGAAGTACTCCGGTGCCACCCATCTCCGTATCGATTGATTCGTCCAAGAGACTGTACTCTTCACCAGATATCTCAGCAGACTTCCAGAAGTCTGGGTTCTCGGAATTTCGCCACATTTCATTCAGAAAAGAACTGTAAGCAGCAGCAGGAACTTTGGACGCTGAGCGTGTAACCAGCTCATCCAGCCTGTTCTTGCGCACTGTGTAAGTAGGCGCCACGCTGCTAATCAGCATATTTTCAGCGTCAAGACGGACAGCGCTATACTCATGAGGGCGTTCAGACGCCGCCAGCACGTACAGCGGGGTATTGCCGTTGGCGGTTGACGCAGCGCCAGCGAAAGAGATACGAAGGTTCTCATCTGCGTTTGCTGGCAAAATAGGCAAACTTTTGTGAACTGTTTCCCCATCGGCTGTTGCGAGAAAAACTTTTACTCGCAGCACATGGCCGTCTAAAGAAGGTACGCGCTCAACTGACCACTGCTTGTTGGGTATCTGTGTTATGCTTCCTGCGCTCATTAATGCGCGAAATTGATCCAAAGTTGCCATTATTTTAATTCACGAAAAAGTAAAACAAAAAGGGCGATGAGCTGTAAGCGGTGTTATGCAAAGTAGGTTTTGAATTGTGAGGAAGACTGGTCGAGTTTATTGAGTTTCAATAAGTTTTGTTCTCTCGTCATCAAAATCTGAGAATTGCAAATCGAAGTATTTTATTGGACGGGCCGAACGCGACAAAGAACTCGAATCTGCATTCAAGTTCTCGATTTCGATTGATGACATCTGCACTCGATCCGGGAACTTGAGTACAGAGTGATGTTATTGGACAAAGTTTGGTCGATCGATCCGATGAATTTAATATGACCGACCGTAATATTCAAATTCAAAGTCATCGGCTGTCGCCCCTGACGAAACTCGGAATGAACTGTCGTCGTTTTCATTTCACGGAAATTGGCTTCATAAGATTTTTGAACTATTTTTCTGATGGGGCCGTTCTGGCGAATAGCTGACGAAGCTATCGACGAAGTTATTGACCTTTCACAGCCTGCAATATACTACACCCAGAAGGAAGACGATATCATAGAAATAGAAACAGACGTATTTCGCTCATCGCCAGTTAACGCTCCTCGCTCATCGCTATACAAAACAGTTTGCGACGATGAGATATTATGCTTTCCGTGCGTTGAAACGCCAATGCACTCGAAAAGCGCAGAAACTCCAATGACTGCAAACTTGCAAAAGACTAGCGACTCTCGCGCGACTCAGCGCTCATCGGACTCTGATGACACAATAAACACGCAAGAGTCTAGTTCGCGAAAGATAACAAGTGTTGACTTCAATGAGATAACGCAAAGCCTTGAAGCAAGCTTTAGTTCACATTCCGTGGGTGACGAAAAGAGTGAAAGTGTGCTGAATGGGAAAACAACTAAGGTCGGAAAAGAGCGAGCAGTTTACACATCAGTAAAAAGAAAACCCAAAGTTAAGAGTCAAATATCAATCAAAGAACGAAACCTGTCACAATCAGACATGGAAACTATTGCAACTTATCGGTGCAATTGCAAATCGTTTTGCTCATTAATGTTTCACACATCAGCTTTAGCTGCTCAACGCGAAATGTTTTGGAACTTGTCTCAAAAAGATCGTAAAGAATGGATGATAAGAGATCTTATGAAGAGCGGGACCAGAACTTGTGACTCAAGATTCATATTTATGTTCTTCATATGTGACAGACCGGTAAGTTTGCCAAAACTGCTCATTAGGTTAATGAGCGGTTTTCCTTCTTTTTTATAAAATCCCCTTGAAGAATATTTTTTTGTTCTATTCCTGAAAGTGTGCCAAAACTGCTCATTAGGTTAATGAGCGGTTTTCCTTCTTTTTTATAAAATCCCCTTGAAGAATATCTTTTTGTTCGTATTCCTGAAAGTGTGCCAAAACTGCTCATTAGGTTAATGAGCGGTTTTCCTTCTTTTGTTTCAAATCCCCTTTAAGAATATTTTTTTGTTCGTATTCCTGAAAGTGTGCCAAAACTGCTCATTAGGTTAATGAGCGGTTTTCCTTCTTTTTTATAAATTCCCCTTGAAGAATATTTTTTTGTCCGTATTCCTGAAAGTGTGCCAAAACTGCTCATTAGGTTAATGAGCGGTTTTCCATCTTTTGTTTCAAATCCCCCTTGAAGAATATTTTTTTGTTCGTATTCCTGAAAGTGTGCCAAAACTGCTCATTAGGTTAATGAGCGGTTTTCCTTCTTTTTGAAAAATCCCCCTTGAAGAATTGTTTTTGTTCGTATTTCTGAAAGTGTGCCAAAACTGCTCATTAGGTTAATGAGCGGTTTTCCTTCTTTTGTTTCAAATCCCCTTGAAGAATATTTTTTTGTTCGTATTCCTGAAAGTGTGCCAAAACTGCTCATTAGGTTAATGAGCGGTTTTCCTTCTTTTTGAAAACATTCACTTTGCTGGTATATTTACAGGTGTGTTCGGCCTTCTACCAGAAGGTTTACAAAGTAAGCCAAGGCTATTTCTGCGACGTACGCGAGCGCGTTCTCTCTGGAAGAACGAATTTCATTCACGGGCTGACTGGCAGTGAGGCAAATCGGCGTTTGTCCAACAAAAAATCAAATGTCGTCGCCTTCGTGAATAAATATGCGGAAGAACAGGGCGAACCTCAGCCTCATAAACCTGAGACGCATCTCCCGTCGGGGAAGACAAGAGAAGAGATTTGGGATGACTATCTCGATTCTTTATCTATTCACGACCGCAAATCCAAGGAAGTCTCCTTGCCGTACTTCTACGAAATCTGGAAAGACGAGTTCAAATCTTGGCTCAAAGTTCCGAAGTGCAAGCGTTTTTCGCAGTGCAGTGTATGTGCTTCGATCAAACTCTTGAAGGAGGGCACACCTAAATCCCAGCACGGTAAGCTAAATTCTGAAAAATACAGTATTTGCATTTGTTTTACGTTGTTTTAGAAGTTTGTATATTAAAACGTTTTTTTTTCAGGTCAATACGACAAAATGCGAGAGGTGCACCTTAACCAAGCGCGTGCCGAGCGTGAGAAGTTCTACAAACACGGCCGAAAATCTAACATGACTAAGAGCATCAAGGAAAACAAGACGTGGTGGAAATATTCCTCTGTCATCATTGACGGGATGACCCAATGGACGACGCGCCTGCCGCATTTCAGGCGCATGCCATCATATCTGGACCGAAAGGACTTCTTGGACGTGCACAATATGGGTAGCATCATCGAAAACGTTGGCCGGTTTATGGACTTCAACTACGCGAATTACGGTGACGACGCCAACTTCCTGCTGAACGTGCTGCATCGTGACGTCACTCGAATTCAAGAGCACCGTCGTAAAGGGGATGGCGAGGAACCGTACCCGATGCCGGAAGTGTTATACGTCCAGCTTGACAACGTGGGCACCAACAAGAGCATTATGCTTTTGGCGTATATCTCTTGGTTGGTTATGTCTGGCGCGTTCAAGAAGGTGAAGGTGAACTTCCTAATCGTCGGCCACACCCACGAGAACATCGACCAGATGTTCTCGCGTTTTTCTGTGCGCTTAAAACGCAAGCTTGCGATGACCCTTGACGAAATGATGGAAATCGCAAAGGAGTGTTTCTCGGATGGCATCTTCACGACCGCGGTGGCGAAAGTGCACGATTTGAAGACCTGGTTCGGTGGTCGCTACGAGAACGTCTGTGGCATCTCCACGCAGCAGACCTTCAAAGCGTTCAAGAACGAGGCCGGCGAAGTGGTCGTGCAATACAAGATGTATTCCACCGACAAGAAGTGGCTACCAGAGGAGGGCCTCAAGGTGTTGAACTCTATGCCCGAGAACCTGCCTGATTTTGTCAAACCGAAAGCCTTCTCCAAAGAAGGGCTTACGAAGCTCGAGGATCTGGTGGACGGGATGCGGACCATTTTGAGTACGACGTTTACACCTACCCACGAGGCGTGGTGGGCGGAGCTGTTGAGGAAGCAACGAAAGCTGACCGAGGAGGGCATTTTCGAGGAGCCCAATGTCCCGTTCGTTTTGCCGAGCAAATTGCACGCACGTTTGAATGCCCCTTTGGTGCATGCCCTGGAAGCTCCTCTCAGACTCGCCGAAGCTCAGATGCCAGCAGCAGCAGAAATTCCAGCCCGAATTCAAGAACGCGTAGAACGTGCACCGATTGCCGTGTACACGGGCAAACGTAAGGCGGTGAATCGGGCTGCTAGAAAAGCTGAAGCGTACGTGGCCAACCCGGTATGGGAGGTTTCGTTCGATCAGATGACCGTAAACAGCTACGCCGTTTGCTTCGGAGAAATCACGGGTGTGAAGGCCAACGATGTATGCCAATTCCGTGTCAAGCTCAACGGCAAAGAATGGTCGGACCCCCTGATGCTTGTCCGAGTGCATGCACGGATTGTCTACACGAAGGAGTTGAAGTACAAGTACCTGAAAGTGAAGACATACACGGACACTAAGGAGCGAACGAAGACTCGGAAAGGTGTTGGCAGGGAAAGCGGGAGCCTTCTGGGAGAACGCATCCGATACGCCGTCAACTGAGCCCTTCAAAAGTGCAGAGATATTGCTAGCGTGGAACATCGCAGCTAACGAAGCAAAAGGTTGTATCCCAGAAGAACAGTATGGGCAACTTATAGTGGCACTGCTTGCGCAAAGAGCCAAGAAAAGACGAATTGATAACGGGCAAATGGAAGAAACCGAAGGCGATGAAGACAATAGCGAAAACGAGGGAAATGAGGAAGTGCCGACCTGTCCCGACCGGTCCAGACCTGACCAGAGGTGTAAAGACCTAGACGACGGTAGCGATGTTGAAATGTGAATAGAATCAGTTGACTAAGACGCAAGAAATAGATGTACATAATGTAAATACGATTATTAGAGAAATCTGATATGGCAATTGCTCATTTCTTTTGTATGTCATGCTCGCTACCATTTACAGCACATAAAATAAATTGCATGCTTCACCGTGTCTTGGAAACATTTTCGTACGTGTCTTGTAATTTTACCGTTGCGGAGGCCTGCGAGCAAAATTATTTTCAACATTAACATTTTCAGCACATATATTTTCTAAATATCGCCAAAAACAGCTAATGTCAATTATCTACCCTAATGTCAATTTCATCGAATAGCGTGTTTCTGTCGGATCCGCATATGCTCCAAATACGGGTTCGCGTATGTGCTCAGGCTTACCCTCTTTTGCACAAACCGCAAGCCTGTATTGTTTGGCTCGCGACCGCATCCTGGTATTCCATCTGTGCACAGCCATATATTGCCGTTAGTATGTTAAAGGCATGCTAACAGCGTGATAACGGTGTCATAACGTACGACTCCAACAACTGCTCAGGAAATGGGACCAGAAATCACCTGCGCGCGTCCTCCGCATACTTCTCCCATCTCTCCACCAGGTCCCCATACGCCGGAATTTGAGTGCGCATCCAAACCTTCAGGTGTTGGATTTCATCATCTCGCAAGACCACCCGCTTCCCCCTAGCCGATACCTCAACCGCAATCGCCCCGCGGCTCCCCATGGTCACGGCCGCCGGCATCCGGGTGGAGACGCCTGCCGTAATGAAAGTGATTAACCCACGCACCAGACGCAACAACTTCACGCGCTTGAGGTAATTCATTATGGCTGGAACGGGTAGGGAGTTGCTCCTCGCTAGGGATTTGATGTGGCCGTTCAAGGACTCAAAGGCGTACATCCACACTTCCCGCATTGGACCATACTTCTCAAGTTGCGTGACCATGTGAGAAAACATGTGAGTGTTAATAACCCACCACATATACGCTGGTCCGATCGCCTCCAAGTCCTTGAAAAATAGCTCTATTCCTCGTGCAAGTATGTAGCCCCATATCCTGCACATAGCAGTATGTTAGGACGCCCATATGTTGTGCTTAACATGCTAACGACACCATACATGCCTACTAACAACATGCGAACAGATTACCTGAGGCTGCACTTGTTTCGTCGTCAGCTCCCGCACGATCATGGTCATTCGGCCCACTATCTTCGCCAATGGATTGGCGGGCTGCCCGTAATCTCGTGGCCAAGCGCAGACTGTCGCCAAGATACTGTTCTGCACGAGCTTCAAACCGTCATGAGCCCGAATGTGCTTGGCGGCTTTCTTATCGGCGGTGGTTTGTAACAATCGTACAGTAATCACTCACCTTTAAGAAAACCATGCAAATTCCGAGTCGGCCTGACTTTTCTCATCAACTTGGGTACCCCCACCCTGACACCCCCATTTTCTTAGCTTAACAAACTTTGTATTCTCTTATTTCTTAACCTTTGTCGAGAGGAAAGCCCGACCCTTTTTCTCATCAGCAGGTACCCCCCGCTCCCCACCAAAAAGGCTGGCTGGTTCCTTAACGTCGGAGTTCCTTAAAGGTGAGTGATTACCGACTGTAAGTGACCACGCCCCCATCCCTCCGTCGCCCTGATGCTCCGCAAAAACAAGCGCGCGGTCTCCAAACATCGCTTCGTGGTGGACGTTTTGTTAGGGCGGGGCGGAATCGCGAAAGGTCCATGCGTCATCTTGTACACCAAAACCTCCGCCCCTGCGGCACAATCAAAAAAAATATGAAAATACCGTTAGCATGCGTTTAGGCTGTTAGTAACATTGCTTTAGCATGCTGACGCAACCCTATGAACATGCTAACACGTGGATACTTGCCTACCTTTACTATTCTTCACCCTGGCTGTGGCATGCCACGTGGGGTGGACACCATCCTCTTTCGCTTGCTGGCGGACGGCGTCGGTGAAGTCGACCCCGAGCAATGATGCGGCAACTCTGTTCACTAAGTTCATGATGTCATGCATGCCATCCAGGATGAAATCACGGTAGATCTTGAAGTAAACCAACCGAGTAAACACGCTCAACAACTTCACGCCCGTCTTTTTCATGCTCTCCTCCAAGGTCGCGCCCGAAAGTTCTATAGCATGGATATAGCATGGATATAGTATGGATATAGCATGGATATAGTATGGATATAGCATGGATATAGCATGCTATATCATTTGCTAAAACCGTAGGGATTGGTTCATTAAGAACCCTCGAGGACACGCCCCCTACGAACCGGCTACAATACCGCGCCGTAATGAAGCAGATGCCGCCCCCGTTGGAGTGCTGCTATTGCCATTATGGGACCGGCTATAAGAAGCCCACCAATATTTGGACCTCCTCACCTCCAGCGCGACCGTTACGGTGTTGCACTGCCCAAGACCCCTGCTATGCAATGCGACGCTATGGCCAGCATGTATGGACCTGCCACAGACCGTGCTGGACAGCACAAAAGTTGGTGCAATACCAACCTGTGGCGTTTTTACTGACTATCGTCTGTGAGCACGCAAATTCAACGTGCTTGCATATTTCTGCAGCGAGCATTCACAGTAGGGAAAGAACTGTTGATCAGATCGCACGCGAGTGACTTTATGTTGCCCGTATTTCTATCAACCATTCCTCCAGCGCGTAGTTTTTTGCTTCCCGTACTTTTGCTGCATGTCTTGTTGCAACAGGTATTTCTGCAGCACGTATTTTTTGCTTCCCGTATTCTTGTAGCAAGTTTTCATATTGCACGTATGTTTTGCTCCCCGTATTTTTGCTGCCTGTATGTTTGCAGCAAGCACTCCTGCAGCACGTATTTTGTGCTGCCAACATTTCTGCTGTCAATCTTTTAGCAGTAAGCATTCCTGCAGCACGTATTTTATGCTGCCTATATATTTGTAGCAATCATTCGTTCGTGTAGCACGTTTTTTCACGTGCCACAGACCGTGCTGGATAGCACAAAAGTTGGTGCAATCCCAACCTGTGGCGCTTTTACTGACTATCGTTTGTGTGCACGCAGATTCAACTTGCTTGCATATTTCCGCCGCGAGCATTCACAGTACAGTAGGGAAAACCCTATTGACCAGATCGCACGCGAGTGACTTTATGTTGCCCGTATTTCTATCAACCATTCCTCCAGCGCGTAGTTTTTTCTTGCCTGTCTTTGTTGCAGCAAGTATTTCTGCAGCACGTATTTTTTGCTTTCCGTATTCTTGTAGCAAGTTTTCAACTTTTCATGTTGCACGTATGTTTTGCTCCCCGTATTTTTGCTGCGTGTATGTTTGCAGCAAGCATTCCTGCAGCACGTATTTTGTGCTGCCAACATTTCTGCTGTCAGTCTTTTAGCAGCAAGCATTCCTGCAGCACGTGTTTTATGCTGCTTATATCTGTAGCAATCATTCGTGCAGCACGTTTTTTCACGTGCCACAGACCGTGCTGGATAGCACAACAGTTGGTGCAATCCTAACCTGTGGCGCTTTTACTGATTATCGTCTGTGTGCACGCAGATTCAACGGGCTTGCATATTTGGGCAGCAAGCAGCCAAGCACTCATAACAGGGAGAGATCTGGCGATCGGATCTGACCGATCGTATCCACGACAGGGACAACTCTTTGGAGGTGCCTTTGGCAAATAGGAAGAGGCGCGTTGTGCTGCAGTATATTGTATATTGTGTGTTAGAGATCTTGTAAAAATCCCGAGATATCCGATGGGAGCGCGTAGAAGCGCTGTGCAGTAATTTTTGGATATGACCTTGTTTGAAAAATACTGCGGTTATGCAACGGTGCTTCTGTATCATAAAGTATCTAATAACATTGTTTGTATCATTTTTGACAAAAAGCATATCTCCGAAAACGACTCTGCTTGAATAATTATCGTGAAACCCTAACTCCTCGATAAAGTTGTCGAGTAACAGGTTACGGTAACAGCACGGCAATAAAACACGCATAACAACAAATTTAGTCGAACAAATACAACCATATTGCATATACATATGTTTATCGCCTATTAAAACCGGAATATCCAAAAATCACAGTTCCAGAACTTTTGTGAAAATGGCCCTTGGTGTAACCAAAACGACCTTGATTTACATAGATATCAACTGAAAATCGGATTATGCATAAGCAGATTTTCACCTTATGCATATTGTTGAACGGCTGCGTTTATATAAACAGATTTTCAGCTCATGCACACGCTGATAATCGGGCTTGTACATAAGCTGGAAATCTGCTCATACATAAGCTGAAAATCGGCATGTGCATAAGCTGAAAATCTGCCTGTGCATAAGCCGAAAATCTGCTAATGCATAAGCGGAAAATCTGCTTACATATATGCCGAAATTCTGCTGATGCGTAATCCGAAAATCTGCTCATACTGTCACAGTCTGTGACTACTGAATATCTGTATCTCGGCAACACTTTCAAGATGTCATGTGGAAGGAGTTGATGAGACTGATGGGAACCAAGGTGGCGTCCACTACCCCTTACAACCCTCTCGGTCTGATGGATGGACAAGCACAGCAGAACAAACCAACCGAGTGGTGGATAGCATGCTACGCTCGTTTGTAGGCAGTAATTCAGAGGACGTGGACTTGTGGTGTGCCAATGTGGAGTTCGCCATCAATGACACGCGAAAT
>LGRX02025410.1:0-22580 GCA_001247695.2 Cymbomonas tetramitiformis | reverse complement strand
CACACATGTCATATGATGACAGTAGGTATCATACTAACTGTAAAAAAAATCGTAAAGGCCAGAAAGGTTGCAAAACTGCTCATTAGGCTAATGAGGCTTTTTGTTCAAGTTTGGGTCAGTCATCGAATATCTCGGTTAAAACAGTCACACATGTCATATGATGACAGTAGGTATCATACTAACTGTAAAAAAAGTCGTAAAGGCCAGAAAGTTGCAAAACTGCTCATTAGGCTAATGAGGCTTTTTGTTCAAGTTTGGGTCAGTCATCGAATTTCTCGGGTAAAACAGTCAAACATGTCATATGATGACAGTAGGTATCATACTAACTGTAAAAAAAATCGTAAAGGCCAGAAAGTTGCAAAACTGCTCATTAGGCTAATGAGGCTTTTTGTTCAAGTTTGGGTCAGTCATCGAATATCTCGGGTAAAACAGTCACACTTGTCATATGATGACAGTAGGTATCATACTAACTGTAAAAAAAATCGTAAAGGCCAGAAAGTTTGCAAAACTGCTCATTAGGCTAATGAGGCTTTTTGTTCAAGTTTGGGTCAGTCATCGAATTTCTCGGGTAAAACAGTCACACATGTCATATAATGACAGTAGTTATCATACAAACTGTAAAAAAACCTAAAGACCAGAAAGTTTGCAAAACTGCTCATTAGGCTAATGAGGCTTTTTGTTCAAGTTTTTTAAGACACACTAATAATTATAGAAATGACAAATAATTAAACAAAATATCACAGGATTTTTAAAAATCTTTGAACTTACCGCGGTTGGAAGTATTCCGGTGCCACCCATCTCCGTATCGATTGATTCGTCCAAGAGACTGTACTCTTCACCAGATATCTCAGCAGACTTCCAGAAGTCTGGGTTCTCGGAATTTCGCCACATTTCATTCAGAAAAGAACTGTAAGCAGCAGCAGGAACTTTGGACGCTGAGCGTGTAACCAGCTCATCCAGCCTGTTCTTGCGCACTGTGTAAGTAGGCGCCACGCTGCTAATCAGCATATTTTCAGCGTCAAGACGGACAGCGCTATACTCATGAGGGCGTTCAGACGTCGCCAGCACGTACAGCGGGGTATTGCCGTTGGCGGTTGACGCAGCGCCAGCGAAAGAGATACGAAGGTTCTCTGCGTTTGCTGGCAAAATAGGCAAACTTTTGTGAACTGTTTCCCCATCGGCTGTTGCGAGAAAAACTTTTACTCGCAGCACATGGCCGTCTAAAGAAGGTACGCGCTCAACTGACCACTGCTTGTCGGGTATCTGTGTTATGCTTCCTGCGCTCATTAATGCGCGAAATTGATCCAAAGTTGCCATTATTTTAATTCACGAAAAAGTAAAACAAAAAGGGCGATGAGCTGTAAGCGGTGTTATGTAAAGTAGGTTTTGAATTGTGAGGAAGACTGGTCGAGTTTATTGAGTTTCAATAAGTTTTGTTCTCTCGTCATCAAAATCTGAGAATTGCAAATCGAAGTATTTTATTGGACGGGCCGAACGCGACAAAGAACTCGAATCTGCATTCAAGTTCTCGATTTCGATTGATGACATCTGCACTCGATCCGGGAACTTGAGTACAGAGTGATGTTATTGGACAAAGTTTGGTCGATCGATCCGATGAATTTAATATGACCGACCGTAATATTCAAATTCAAAGTCATCGGCTGTCGCCCCTGACGAAACTCGGAATGAACTGTCGTCGTTTTCATTTCACGGAAATTTGCTTCATAAGATTTTTGAACTATTTTTCTGATGGGGCCGTTCTGGCGAATAGCTGACGAAGCTATCGACGAAGTTATTGCCCTTTCACAGCCTGCAATATACTACACCCAGAAGGAAGACGATATCATAGAAATAGAAACAGACGTATTTCGCTCATCGCCAGTTAACGCTCCTCGCTCATCGCTATACAAAACAGTTTGCGACGATGAGATATTATGCTTTCCGTGCGTCGAAACGCCAATGCATTCGAAAAGCGCAGAAACTCCAATGACCGCAAACTTGCAAAAGACTAGCGACTCTCGCGCGACTCAGCGCTCATCGGACTCTGATGACACAATAAACACGCAAGAGTCTAGTTCGCGAAAGATCACAAGTGTTGACTTCAATGAGATAACGCAAAGCCTTGAAGCAAGCTTTAGTTCACATTCCGTGGGTGACGAAAAGAGTGAAAGTGTGCTGAATGGGAAAACAACTAAGGTCGGAAAAGAGCGAGCAGTTTACACATCAGTAAAAAGAAAACCCAAAGTTAAGAGTCAAATATCAATCAAAGAACGAAACCTGTCACAATCAGACATGAAAACTATTGCAACTTATCGGTGCAATTGCAAATCGTTTTGCTCATTAATGTTTCACACATCAGCTTTAGCTGCTCAACGCGAAATGTTTTGGAACTTGTCTCAAAAAGATCGTAAAGAATGGATGATAAGAGATCTTATGAAGAGCGGGACCAGAACTAGTGACTCAAGATTCATATTTATGTTCTTCATATGTGACAGACCGGTAAGTTTGCCAAAACCGCTCATTAGGTTAATGAGCGGTTTTCCTTCTTTTTTATAAAATCCCCTTGAAGAATATTTTTTTGTTCTATTCCTGAAAGTGTGCCAAAACTGCTCATTAGGTTAATGAGCGGTTTTCCTTCTTTTTTATAAAATCCCCTTGAAGAATATCTTTTTGTTCGTATTCCTGAAAGTGTGCCAAAACTGCTCATTAGGTTAATGAGCGGTTTTCCTTCTTTTTTATAAAATCCCCTTGAAGAATATCTTTTTGTTCGTATTCCTGAAAGTGTGCCAAAACTGCTCATTAGGTTAATGAGCGGTTTTCCTTCTTTTTTATAAATTCCCCTTGAAGAATATTTTTTTGTGCGTATTCCTGAAAGTGTGCCAAAACTGCTCATTAGGTTAATGAGCGGTTTTCCTTCTTTTGTTTCAAATCCCCCTTGAAGAATATTTTTTTGTTCGTATTCCTGAAAGTGTGCCAAAACTGCTCATTAGGTTAATGAGCGGTTTTCCTTCTTTTTGAAAACCCCCCCTTGAAGAATTGTTTTTGTTCGTATTTCTGAAAGTGTGCCAAAACTGCTCATTAGGTTAATGAGCGGTTTTCCTTCTTTTGTTTCAAATCCCCTTGAAGAATATTTTTTTGTTCGTATTCCTGAAAGTGTGCCAAAACTGCTCATTAGGTTAATGAGCGGTTTTCCTTCTTTTTGAAAACATTCACTTTGCTGGTATATTTACAGGTGTGTTCGGCCTTCTACCAGAAGGTTTACAAAGTAAGCCAAGGCTATTTATGCGACGTACGCGAGCGCGTTCTCTCTGGAAGAACGAATTTCATTCACGGGCTGACTGGCAGTGAGGCAAATCGGCGTTTGTCCAACAAAAAATCAAATGTCGTCGCCTTCGTGAATAAATATGCGGAAGAACAGGGCGAACCTCAGCCTCATAAACCTGAGACGCATCTCCCGTCGGGGAAGACAAGAGAAGAGATTTGGGATGACTATCTCGATTCTTTATCTATTCACGACCGCAAATCCAAGGAAGTCTCCTTGCCGTACTTCTACGAAATCTGGAAAGACGAGTTCAAATCTTGGCTCAAAGTTCCGAAGTGCAAGCGTTTTTCGCAGTGCAGTGTATGTGCTTCGATCAAACTCTTGAAGGAGGGCACACCTAAATCCCAGCACGGTAAGCTAAATTCTGAAAAATACAGTATTTGCATTTGTTTTACGTTGTTTTAGAAGTTTGTATATTAAAACGTTTTTTTTTTTTCAGGTCAATACGACAAAATGCGAGAGGTGCACCTTAACCAAGCGCGTGCCGAGCGTGAGAAGTTCTACAAACACGGCCGAAAATCTAACATGACTAAGAGCATCAAGGAAAACAAGACGTGGTTGAAATATTCCTCTGTCATCATTGACGGGATGACCCAATGGACGACGCGCCTGCCGCATTTCAGGCGCATGCCATCATATCTGGACCGAAAGGACTTCTTGGACGCGCACAATATGGGTAGCATCATCGAAAACGTTGGCCGGTTTATGGACTTCAACTACGCGAATTACGGTGACGACGCCAACTTCCTGCTGAACGTGCTGCATCGTGCCGTCACTCGAATTCAAGAGCACCGTCGTAAAGGGGATGGCGAGGAACCGTACCCGATGCCGGAAGTGTTATACGTCCAGCTTGACAACGTGGGCACCAACAAGAGCATTATGCTTTTGGCGTATATCTCTTGGTTGGTTATGTCTGGCGCGTTCAAGAAGGTGAAGGTGAACTTCCTAATCGTCTGCCACACCCACGAGAACATCGACCAGATGTTCTCGCGTTTTTCTGTGCGCTTAAAACGCAAGCTTGCGATGACCCTTGACGAAATGATGGAAATCGCAAAGGAGTGTTTCTCGGATGGCATCTTCACGACCGCGGTGGGGAAAGTGCACGATTTGAAGACCTGGTTCGGTGGTCGCTACGAGAACGTCTGTGGCATCTCCACGCAGCAGACCTTCAAAGCGTTCAAGAACGAGGCTGGCGAAGTGGTCGTGCAATACAAGATGTATTCCACCGACAAGAAGTGGCTACCAGAGGAGGGCCTCAAGGTGTTGAACTCTATGCCCGAGAACCTGCCTGATTTTGTCAAACCGAAAGCCTTCTCCAAAGAAGGGCTTACGAAGCTCGAGGATCTGGTGGACGGGATGCGGACCATTTTGAGTACGACGTTTACACCTACCCACGAGGCGTGGTGGGCGGAGCTGTTGAGGAAGCAACGAAAGCTGACCGAGGAGGGCATTTCCGAGGAGCCCAATGTCCCGTTCGTTTTGCCGAGCAAATTGCACGCACGTTTGAATGCCCCTTTGGTGCATGCCCTGGAAGCTCCTCTCAGACTCGCCGAAGCTCAGATGCCAGCAGCAGCAGAAATTCCAGCCCGAATTCAAGAACGCGTAGAACGTGCACCGATCGCCGTGTACACGGGCAAACGTAAGGCGGTGAATCGGGCTGCTAGAAAAGCCGAAGCGTACGTGGCCAACCCGGTATGGGAGGTTTCGTTCGATCAGATGACCGTAAACAGCTACGCCGTTTGCTTCGGAGAAATCACGGGTGTGAAGGCCAACGATGTATGCCAATTCCGTGTCAAGCTCAACGGCAAAGAATGGTCGGACCCCCTGATGCTTGTCCGAGTGCATGCACGGATTGTCTACACGAAGGAGTTGAAGTACAAGTACCTGAAAGTGAAGACATACACGGACACTAAGGAGCGAACGAAGACTCGGAAAGGTGTTGGCAGGGAAAGCGGGAGCCTTCTGGGAGAACGCATCCGATACGCCGTCAACTGAGCCCTTCAAAAGTGCAGAGATATTGCTAGCGTGGAACATCGCAGCTAACGAAGCAAAAGGTTGTATCCCAGAAGAACAGTATGGGCAACTTATAGTGGCACTGCTTGCGCAAAGAGCCAAGAAAAGACGAATTGATAACGGGCAAATGGAAGAAACCGAAGGCGATGAAGACAATAGCGAAAACGAGGGAAATGAGGAAGTGCCGACCTGTCCCGACCGGTCCAGACCTGACCAGAGGTGTAAAGACCTAGACGACGGTAGCGATGTTGAAATGTGAATAGAATAAGTTGACTAAGACGCAAGAAATAGATGTACATAATGTAAATACGATTATTAGAGAAATCTGATATGGCAATTGCTCATTTCTTTTGTATGTCATGCTCGCTACCATTTACAGCACATAAAATAAATTGCATGCTTCACCGTGTCTTGGAAACATTTTCGTACGTGTCTTGTAATTTTACCGTTGCGGAGGCCTGCGAGCAAAATTATTTTCAACATTAACATTTTCAGCACATATATTTTCTAAATATCGCCAAAAACAGCTAATGTCAATTATCTACCCTAATGTCAATTTCATCGAATAGCGTGTTTCTGTCGGATCCGCATATGCTCCAAATACGGGTTCGCGTATGTGCTCAGGCTTACCCTCTTTTGCACAAACCGCAAGCCTGTATTGTTTGGCTCGCGACCGCATCCTGGTATTCCATCTGTGCACAGCCATATATTGCCGTTAGTATGTTAAAGGCATGCTAACAGCGTGATAACGGTGTCATAACGTACGACTCCAACAACTGCTCAGGAAATGGGACCAGAAATCACCTGCGCGCGTCCTCCGCATACTTCTCCCATCTCTCCACCAGGTCCCCATACGCCGGAATTTGAGTGCGCATCCAAACCTTCAGGTGTTGGATTTCATCATCTCGCAAGACCACCCGCTTCCCCCTAGCCGATACCTCAACCGCAATCGCCCCGCGGCTCCCCATGGTCACGGCCGCCGGCATCCGGGTGGAGACGCCTGCCGTAATGAAAGTGATTAACCCACGCACCAGACGCAACAACTTCACGCGCTTGAGGTAATTCATTATGGCTGGAACGGGTAGGGAGTTGCTCCTCGCTAGGGATTTGATGTGGCCGTTCAAGGACTCAAAGGCGTACATCCACACTTCCCGCATTGGACCATACTTCTCAAGTTGCGTGACCATGTGAGAAAACATGTGAGTGTTAATAACCCACCACATATACGCTGGTCCGATCGCCTCCAAGTCCTTGAAAAATAGCTCTATTCCTCGTGCAAGTATGTAGCCCCATATCCTGCACATAGCAGTATGTTAGGACGCCCATATGTTGTGCTTAACATGCTAACGACACCATACATGCCTACTAACAACATGCGAACAGATTACCTGAGGCTGCACTTGTTTCGTCGTCAGCTCCCGCACGATCATGGTCATTCGGCCCACTATCTTCGCCAATGGATTGGCGGGCTGCCCGTAATCTCGTGGCCAAGCGCAGACTGTCGCCAAGATACTGTTCTGCACGAGCTTCAAACCGTCATGAGCCCGAATGTGCTTGGCGGCTTTCTTATCGGCGGTGGTTTGTAACAATCGTACAGTAATCACTCACCTTTAAGAAAAACCGTAAATTCTGTGTCACCATTTTTCTCTCATCAACTTGTACTTCTGCCACACTTCATTTTCTTAGCTTAACACCGTATTCCCTCTCTTATTTCTCTTAACACTCGCTGAGAGTGAAAGCCACTAGCCTTTCATCAACTTGCAATTCCCCCCCCGCCTCCCCACCAAAAGGCTGGGTTCCTTAACGTCGGAGTTCCTTAAAGGTGAGTGATTACCGACTGTAAGTGACCACGCCCCCATCCCTCCGTCGCCCTGATGCTCCGCAAAAACAAGCGCGCGGTCTCCAAACATCGCTTCGTGGTGGACGTTTTGTTAGGGCGGGGCGGAATCGCGAAAGGTCCATGCGTCATCTTGTACACCAAAACCTCCGCCCCTGCGGCACAATCAAAAAAAATATGAAAATACCGTTAGCATGCGTTTAGGCTGTTAGTAACATTGCTTTAGCATGCTGACGCAACCCTATGAACATGCTAACACGTGGATACTTGCCTACCTTTACTATTCTTCACCCTGGCTGTGGCATGCCACGTGGGGTGGACACCATCCTCTTTCGCTTGCTGGCGGACGGCGTCGGTGAAGTCGACCCCGAGCAATGATGCGGCAACTCTGTTCACTAAGTTCATGATGTCATGCATGCCATCCAGGATGAAATCACGGTAGATCTTGAAGTAAACCAACCGAGTAAACACGCTCAACAACTTCACGCCCGTCTTTTTCATGCTCTCCTCCAAGGTCGCGCCCGAAAGTTCTATAGCATGGATATAGCATGGATATAGTATGGATATAGCATGGATATAGTATGGATATAGCATGGATATAGCATGCTATATCATTTGCTAAAACCGTAGGGATTGGTTCATTAAGAACCCTCGAGGACACGCCCCCTACGAACCGGCTACAATACCGCGCCGTAATGAAGCAGATGCCGCCCCCGTTGGAGTGCTGCTATTGCCATTATGGGACCGGCTATAAGAAGCCCACCAATATTTGGACCTCCTCACCTCCAGCGCGACCGTTACGGTGTTGCACTGCCCAAGACCCCTGCTATGCAATGCGACGCTATGGCCAGCATGTATGGACCTGCCACAGACCGTGCTGGACAGCACAAAAGTTGGTGCAATACCAACCTGTGGCGTTTTTACTGACTATCGTCTGTGAGCACGCAAATTCAACGTGCTTGCATATTTCTGCAGCGAGCATTCACAGTAGGGAAAGAACTGTTGATCAGATCGCACGCGAGTGACTTTATGTTGCCCGTATTTCTATCAACCATTCCTCCAGCGCGTAGTTTTTTGCTTCCCGTACTTTTGCTGCATGTCTTGTTGCAACAGGTATTTCTGCAGCACGTATTTTTTGCTTCCCGTATTCTTGTAGCAAGTTTTCATATTGCACGTATGTTTTGCTCCCCGTATTTTTGCTGCCTGTATGTTTGCAGCAAGCACTCCTGCAGCACGTATTTTGTGCTGCCAACATTTCTGCTGTCAATCTTTTAGCAGTAAGCATTCCTGCAGCACGTATTTTATGCTGCCTATATATTTGTAGCAATCATTCGTTCGTGTAGCACGTTTTTTCACGTGCCACAGACCGTGCTGGATAGCACAAAAGTTGGTGCAATCCCAACCTGTGGCGCTTTTACTGACTATCGTTTGTGTGCACGCAGATTCAACTTGCTTGCATATTTCCGCCGCGAGCATTCACAGTACAGTAGGGAAAACCCTATTGACCAGATCGCACGCGAGTGACTTTATGTTGCCCGTATTTCTATCAACCATTCCTCCAGCGCGTAGTTTTTTCTTGCCTGTCTTTGTTGCAGCAAGTATTTCTGCAGCACGTATTTTTTGCTTTCCGTATTCTTGTAGCAAGTTTTCAACTTTTCATGTTGCACGTATGTTTTGCTCCCCGTATTTTTGCTGCGTGTATGTTTGCAGCAAGCATTCCTGCAGCACGTATTTTGTGCTGCCAACATTTCTGCTGTCAGTCTTTTAGCAGCAAGCATTCCTGCAGCACGTGTTTTATGCTGCTTATATCTGTAGCAATCATTCGTGCAGCACGTTTTTTCACGTGCCACAGACCGTGCTGGATAGCACAACAGTTGGTGCAATCCTAACCTGTGGCGCTTTTACTGATTATCGTCTGTGTGCACGCAGATTCAACGGGCTTGCATATTTGGGCAGCAAGCAGCCAAGCACTCATAACAGGGAGAGATCTGGCGATCGGATCTGACCGATCGTATCCACGACAGGGACAACTCTTTGGAGGTGCCTTTGGCAAATAGGAAGAGGCGCGTTGTGCTGCAGTATATTGTATATTGTGTGTTAGAGATCTTGTAAAAATCCCGAGATATCCGATGGGAGCGCGTAGAAGCGCTGTGCAGTAATTTTTGGATATGACCTTGTTTGAAAAATACTGCGGTTATGCAACGGTGCTTCTGTATCATAAAGTATCTAATAACATTGTTTGTATCATTTTTGACAAAAAGCATATCTCCGAAAACGACTCTGCTTGAATAATTATCGTGAAACCCTAACTCCTCGATAAAGTTGTCGAGTAACAGGTTACGGTAACAGCACGGCAATAAAACACGCATAACAACAAATTTAGTCGAACAAATACAACCATATTGCATATACATATGTTTATCGCCTATTAAAACCGGAATATCCAAAAATCACAGTTCCAGAACTTTTGTGAAAATGGCCCTTGGTGTAACCAAAACGACCTTGATTTACATAGATATCAACTGAAAATCGGATTATGCATAAGCAGATTTTCACCTTATGCATATTGTTGAACGGCTGCGTTTATATAAACAGATTTTCAGCTCATGCACACGCTGATAATCGGGCTTGTACATAAGCTGGAAATCTGCTCATACATAAGCTGAAAATCGGCATGTGCATAAGCTGAAAATCTGCCTGTGCATAAGCCGAAAATCTGCTAATGCATAAGCGGAAAATCTGCTTACATATATGCCGAAATTCTGCTGATGCGTAATCCGAAAATCTGCTCATACTGTCACAGTCTGTGACTACTGAATATCTGTATCTCGGCAACACTTTCAAGATGTCATGTGGAAGGAGTTGATGAGACTGATGGGAACCAAGGTGGCGTCCACTACCCCTTACAACCCTCTCGGTCTGATGGATGGACAAGCACAGCAGAACAAACCAACCGAGTGGTGGATAGCATGCTACGCTCGTTTGTAGGCAGTAATTCAGAGGACGTGGACTTGTGGTGTGCCAATGTGGAGTTCGCCATCAATGACACGCGAAATGAAGTGACTGGATTCACACCCTTCGAGTTGGTACTGGGACAATCTCATATGTCACAATTCGACCTCTTGATGCTCCAAGCGGCTACTGGACAGAATTCCAAGCGCAAGGTTGGAGAAGGTACTGCGCATGAGCAGATGGCTCGTAAATTTTCTGCTCGGCTAGATGATGCTCACACTAAATTGGAACTCGCTCAGCAACGCCAGCGCAATCAGTTCGACTAGCGTCATATTGCTCGTAAATTCTTCCAACTGGGAGACTTGGTATGGGTGGACGCTAAGCACCTCACGGAAAACATCACGAACCGCGAATCCTTCAGGAAGATGGGGCCTCGTTGCTAGCACGGACCCTTACCTATCACGGAGAGTTTCTTCAGCGATCAGTAGATAGAGCTACCTGAGATTGATCGTGGCGCTTCTGTGGCTCCCAGGCTCCCCATGTCTTCCGTATGCGTGCGCGCACGGTCATGCTTCATGCTAAGTGCTAGGTGTGCATGCAATTCGCGAGCACATTCCCTCGGAAAACAATGCAACCTACTGGGTTGTTCTCGTCCTCTTCCCACGCCCAACAGATTGCGTCACCGTCAAATGGAACAACCTGCGAAATCTTTTTCTTGCCATCTGAAAAAAACATGTTCCATGCATACAAACAGTCGGCAGGGTCACTTGCCTTTTCTTGAGGGTCTTATACACCTCGAGATCAGCGCGGGTCATGGGCTGAGGTCCTCGCTGCAAAGCGCACTCCAACAGTGCACGTATTATTCCACCAACACCGACAACTCGAGCAATGCAAAATGGCATTATTTCAGACAATAAAATTCACTAAAAAAATGCGACAGCGAGCGGCAGCCCGCCATGTAAAATAAATATGAAACTCTTGTGACAAGACCTTATTGAAACTTTGACATACGAGATGTGTGTAGCACATGTAATGAATGCTCAAACAAAGCTGCGTAACACCCGCTATCAACGAACATTTTAAGAAGCATCCAGGCTTCGGTTTCAGCCAGTGTTTGATGGTTGAGTCACGTAGCTTCTCACCCAGTGCGGTGCCCGCCCACTGACACCAGACTATATCGGAAATATCGTACAGCTTTGGAGGCGTTTCCCCCAAACTCCTTGATTGCGCTTCGCAAGCACCACGAGCTTCTCGCAAGGGTTGCCATTGGTAGCGCGCAACCTCGCAGTCGGGTAGAGGTGTCTCGTCGTCCAAATCTTCGAATGATCAGTTGCAGGCCCTGTATCTTCTTCTCACGAGCCTCAGCTTGTTCAGCAGGATCGTCAGCTACCAGATCATCGAAGTCGCTGACGTCGTCCTCGGAGTCATACTCGACAGGGACGGCATACCCCCATTCAGGGCTTGCCTCGCCAGTGTTATTTGTATTGATGTCAGCAGCACCAGTGTCGTCAGCGTCATCTGTATCTGACCTGTATCTGATGGATTCTCACTACTCCAGGCTACGACTCCTTCACCAGAATTATCACTACTCGTAGGCGTCGTTTTCTTCGGACGACCAGCGTGTTAGGAATTCCACGATAATCAGCTGTCCCTATTTTAGTAATATATAGGCGCCACTGATGGGAAGTGAGAATGGCGCTACTGGCTCTTTCGCTCTAGTGGCGTCTTCCAGAAACCACCTCTATAACGCTAGCGATCCAGAAGACATGACAATGATATATGCTGTCAGGAATATTCAAACTTACTGGCACGCAGTGTCTCCGGCAAATGCAGTCAATGGTTCTGGGGGTTCATTTCCGTACCCAGCTCCATTGAACTGCTCCACTGGGTAGAAATACAATCTGCCAGTTGAACGGCTGAGATGTACGTATACGACTCCTGACACAACTCCTCCCCTCGTAGCTTGTCAGTGCCATGATAGGAGAACTCAGGGGCAGGCGTACATAGACTAAGATTCACATACAGCGCAAAAATGCGTGTGTATGCGTGTTGCCATGCTTTTCAGATCAAATAAGTGCTCGAATAGTTGACGAAGCAGTCCAATGGGCAAAGGGTACACAGCTGCAGAGACTCCAGCTCCTTGCTGTCCAGGACGATGAGGTTAAGTGGCGGGGGCGACTGATTCCAGATGCAATTGGGCTTGCGATACCCAGTGTCATACATGCAGTAAGAGTAAGATAACGGGGTAGGCAAATTTCTGACCACAGTGATGAACCCACATGGGTGCCAAAGGGCACATCCCTGTTGCCTGTGCAGAATGACGATCAGCCAATCCTTGAACAGATATCTGGGGCTGACTCTCGTTGTCCTCGAGTCCGAGGTGTGAAAACCGTATCTGAGCCGAAAGGCCAATCTGACAAGTCTGGAAATATCGACAGTGATGACGAAGCAGAATTAGCCCCTCGAAGGAAAAGAGCAAGACGCAGCTAGATAAGCTAGAGCAGGGCAATTAATATGCTGATCCCCTGATTAGGATTTGTATAGGTGGCAGAGCGTGATTGATGCTAACTGAAAGTGCTAGATCCATCCGATATTTGGGTGGCGCGCCCTGAGAGTATAAGACATGCATTGAAGCCCAGAGGAGGCGGTTATAGATTAAAGTAATTATTTGGAAAGAGCTCTGTCTCACCCTGTCAAAATACTGGGATATCTTTCCCGACATACAGCCACTGCGATTGTCCTATTGTAGCCTTGTTCAATGGGGACCACACGCGCTGCGATTGATCTGGAATGAGACACCATGCAAGACTCCTACCCCATCTTGTATTTTCCCTATATGATCGTCCAAAAGTTGCAAGCGACCGCGTCTCCCGCCAGCAACCTTGTTTTACCCTTTTTTTTTTCTTACCTGGCGTATCGAAGCTGCATGCCGATACCCCCCCTGGTTGTTTCTGGTGTCCTGCGCACTCAGATCGACCAACATGTGAGGGTCGCGCGTAAGATTTTGTGCGCATAGACGGGAGTATTCGTGTGTGGAGCCTACGACCCCTGGAGAGTCACCATTGGAAAAATTGATGCCCCTTGAGCGGCGGTTCGGGGTCGTATTCTCGCCCTTAAGTGCGACTTCAGCTTAGCTACGCAGTAGCCACGTAGAAACTGAATTTGTCAGCTTTATTGTAGGTTGTCGTAAAACGTGCTTTTCGGGGGAACTGCGGTCACGCCCTGAAATGCGTATGCAGACTTTACAGAAACGCCACTTCTGCGTACCACCCCCTACAAGGGTGGACAATTATCCCGGAATAGACAAGTCACAATCCTGGAATAGGAATTACTTCGAAATGAAATGAAAAATGAAATCAAAAATTCAATAGTCGCTCGAAAAGTTCTCACAAAACATTCGCCAAACGGAAATATGTGCATCGAGAATTATTGGGATTTTTTTATTCGTCTTCTCATTCCTCAAAAAACAGGACTGATCTCAGGCTATCGCTCTCACCTCCCTGCTTGATTACTGGTCAGCAGCCCGTAAGTTATACTGTTCAGGGGCGGTGTTGTGTTCGGTGTACTACCGCATGGAGTCTGGGAGGATTGATATGGGGGGCGTGGGTTCTGTGCCCTGTGAACTTGCATTTTGCCTTTGGGGGGTTAGCACCCCCCCCCCTAGGAGTTGCTTTTTGCCGTTGGGGGGTCAGCACACCCCCCCCTAGAACTTGCACTCGCGCACACTGCGGGGCGGGCGGGAGTGCCCCACGGTACCACCATAACGCGCGCGGGGCGAGCGGGAGTGCCCCACGATACCACCATAACGCGCGCGGGTCGGGTGGGAGTGCCCCACGATACGTGCTCTGTGATACCACCATCACGCTCGCGGGGGACGGGAGTGCCCTACGATACCCCCATCACGCTCGCGGGGCGGGCAGGAGTGCCCCACGAGACCACCATCGCGCGCGTGGGGCGGGCAGGAGTGTCCCAAGATACCACCATCGCGCGCGTGGGGCGGGCGGGAGTGTCCCACGATACCACCATCACGGGCGCGGACTAGTCACGCAAGGATGGTGGGGGTGGGAGTGCCCCGCGCTATCGCCTCACATGTTATATCATTATGCGCCGCGGGCGCGAATTTTTGAACATCGTTCCCGACTTTTTCGTTGAACACTGGAGTTATTCTGAGGCAAGGGGCTGTGCTCAGACCCCCCCCCTAGGACTTGCATTCTACCCTTGGGGGGTGATCATATCTACGGTGCAATGGCTAATGGTCCACACTATCCGGTGGCCACGTCCACATTGGTCGTGGCCATGAGATGGTTTTCGCGATCCCTGCGACATTCGATCCACGCCCCATCGAAGAATGCAACAAGGTTGCATCGGCATGCGACCTCAGGTCGGACCTCAGCTCGGACCGACGAGGTTCCCGCAAGGCACCGGGGTCTGAAATTTCAACCAATCACACGCGTGCTTGCGAAATATGCACCAATGTTCGTGCTGCGATGCTTTGACCTGGCAGGCGAATTTGGAGATGGTCATTACAAAATTTAATGGCATTAAATGTTTGAACCTCAAAATAATGACGCTGTCATCGTCGCAGCGACGAATTTGTATGCCGCCAGCGCGAATGCGTGACGATGAAGACGGACACGTTTGACGGCGCGGGCAGTCCGCTCGTACGCCAGTGCTGCGCCAGTGGTTTTTTTTACAGAATTCTGTCGTTCTGTACAGTTTATGTCGTTTTGTACAGTGGTTAACAGTGGTGGCCCCATGTCTACACAAGTCAAGCAAGAAACCCAAAGGTCATTATCACGCATATCACACGCACAGCACGCACAAGCATTTTCAAGCATTCAGGGCATATCATATTTTGTATTCAAAATTACTTTCTATGATACGTCTATCTCGGCATGTGCCGTCCACAGGTTGTGCATGCTGAGCATACATCGATCTAAAGCCCATCTTGGCTTACAGCATCTTGCAACGCGAGCTCTAGGAGGTCGCTCTCGCTCGTTGCATCTTTTTCTGTCTTCTTCGCCTTTCTATCTTCGTAGAGTTGCTCTATTAAGGTGGACTTGTGAGGTTTCACGCCATTCCCAGCGAATAGGTCTTGTCCTCTGCGAATGTACTTCACGCACACATGCCAACTTAGGTTTTTCGCTGACGGGATAATGTAAACAGTTTTCTTCTGTTGCTGCTGTCCCCACCAAACCCTCCGCAATGGATAGCTGCGGTCAGCGAGCCAGTGCTCTGGCAAAAGAAATGCGCAGAAGTCACTGCACTCGGCTGCGTAGAAAATGAACGCAGCATCGCTCATTCCACTCGAGGGTGGTGCGCAGATGTAGTTTGCATTTAAAAGACCCCCCGCAGTCTTTCGGGTCGAAAATGTCCTTGGCTTGCCACCCCTTTATCGACTTTGCCATAGCTCGGTGGTCCACCGACATCAGAGTGCACTTCTCTTGAAAATCTCTCTGTAGGCTTTCTTTCACGTGTCCCATAATTCCGGAACCCGCTGCAAACAAGTCAACTATCGCCCTACGTTTAATCTTCTTCGAGTCTTTGAAGTTCTTGACGTTGAACTTGTTGAGCAGTTGACGAATGTGTTCCGCCTCCACAACTGCTCTGCTCTGTCGCCCTCTGTCTTCGAAAACGTCTTTGAAAATAAGCTCTGTCCAATCTGTCTCGATGGCAACTTCGGACAAGTACGCCTCTTGCATACGCACATGAAAGCTACTTGCACTTCGCATGTACGTATTGCGATCTGGGATGCGAGCGCGTTGTTTCGCTCGCATCCGAGATTGCTCAGAGCGACATACGGTGCATAAACCTCGGTCAAATGTACTTGCATCGT
Organism: Cymbomonas tetramitiformis; assembly: GCA_001247695.2. Lineage (NCBI taxonomy): Eukaryota > Viridiplantae > Chlorophyta > Pyramimonadophyceae > Pyramimonadales > Pyramimonadaceae > Cymbomonas > Cymbomonas tetramitiformis. Next base: position 6,620 of record LGRX02025410.1, on the reverse strand, counting down.
GGGTGCACTGTCTTTTCGGCATATTTATTGATACGTCGATTTATTCTATCCGAAATTCAGAACCTTTCGAGTGCGTAGCTGGAAAAAAACATCGGCTGCCACTGCTGTTAAGCACTGTACAAAGCGACACGAACTGTACAGAACGACATGTTTTTGCAATAGACGCCACAGTCACAGTTCACGAGTGCCTATGACATACTCTTCTGTCATACGTCACAAGGGATGCGCGATCGGTCATCTGGAGTATCGCGAGTGTTGACTCGATACTGAATGTCAAAATATTGCCTTTAAAATTAATATGCCCCTAGACCGTCAAAAATATTATCATCTGACGGCAAAGAAACGATTTCTACTGCCACATCGGACAAAATGCGAGGTCCCACCTTGGTCCGACCTCAGGTCGGATGTCGGTGGGTTCCTCATTCACATCGCTCAACGATGCAGATTCGCACTCCCGTGGCATGGGACTTCCTGAGCCAATGAACGCACGACTCTACGCGAAGGCTACATCCATTAGGCCGTCGCACCGTAGATATGATGTGGGGTGAGCGTCCCCCTAGGACTTGGATTTTGGCAGTGGGGGTCGGCCTCCCCGCCCCCTGAGTCAGGAACCTACTGCCCCCCCCTGCTATCAATCCTCGGAAGCTCTTGTGACAACACACCACCCTAGCTACTAGGCTTACAGTGTAAGATGCAAAATAGTCAAGCCTAGAAGCTAGAAAAGTCACAAGTGGCCGATGAGAGCTTAAGCAAAAGAAATAATACATGCTAAAGCTAGAGATCTCGCTAAAATAAAATCTGATCGGCTGGTAACATCTTGCCAGCTAGTGGTGGGTGAATCCCAAGATCTCGCCTGTCGGCATGCTAAGGAAGAATCACGAAGCAAACTTTGCCTGTCGGTTTAGCCGTCTTTCCGCGAACTGATAGGTCTCCTGCCGTAATTTGTCCGTCTTAACCCCTAACCCGGTACTAATTTATCGGTCAAATATGACTCCTTTCACGAATATGCGGCATACAACCGGATGCGACTAAAATTGCATTCGCATGATGGTGCATGTTGTTCATAACTATACCACGAATCATTTTAAGCTATTATGAGCAAGTTTATCTACTATATATACCAAAATATTTTCAATATACCCCACGAATTTTCGCTCTTTCAGACCTCGTCTTTTTACAAATACACCTCTCGTGACTTAAATGTCCACTTATGGATCACCGGATTAGCATGAGACCATCGACCTTGCCCATGCGAAGATATGCCTCACTCACTTCTTGAGCAAAAAGTGTCTATATCTCCTTGTATATAGCTTTTCCCACTGAAAAAACACCAAAAAACAAACAAAAATGTTTTTTTCCAAATGTTTTCCCATACTTAAGAAATGTTTTCCCATACTTTGCCGGGGTTCGTATGTGTTATCATGGATTTGCTTATGATTGGCACACTATCCCACGTTGATCGACGGTGAAGTGATGCGGTGTATCCACGGCATGATATATGACCAGCTTGATATCGCATGTGCACGCTACTCTCGGATTCATGCGCATTCGCAGCTCGTTTTCATGTGTATGCTTAGTCATAAATGGCAAGTTTTCACGGGTTTCTATTAGTGAAAATGGCAGTGTGAGAGATATATATCATATCGATATGCGTGCGACATGTAATGGAGTTTCGAAGTTGTGCGCACATGTGGATGCTGGTAGCTTGCCCAGTTGATTCTAGCCTCCTTTAGCAATGAAATGGCCAATATGCTCGAGAACGGAGAAGCCGTTTGCTTCGATATCGAAGCGCATACCGGGGTAGGGGTTAATTAGAAAAGCTGCCCGCTAGTGGTGAAAGTTCCAACAAAATTCTCAATTCCAAAGCTACAGCAAGTGGTGGAGAAATTGGAAGGAAACACCGCCTGTCTGTTTAAGATCAATAACAACCATCAGAATAATCATCGGAAGCAGAGTTCTCAAAATATTCATACTCATCGTAAAATCCAGCACCACCAGTGTCGTAAGATGCATGGGCTTCGGCCTCCCAGGCAGCCCACTCTTCAGCAGTGTACTCTACGTAATTCGATAAATTTTCGTTTTCTGGAATAGCATCTTCTACATAAGAAACAGTGCCAACTGATAACTCAGGATGCGGTAAAAATTCCCCTCCAGAGAGAGGGTCCAAAACTCCGCCATAAGATTCGCTCTGAAAACCTGTGTTCAGAGTTACATCCCGTTCCAATTGCTCTGACGAAAAATCCGGAGCGGCCAAGAGGCCATGACGCTCCATCTCTACTTCTTCACAACTGTCAGAGTCTCTCATCGTAATACCCTTCCACCTCCGAAAAGCCCTCTGAACAACATTCTTCTGCAACCCTTGCTCACATCCAAAACAATCTCAAGGCGCCTTGAACTAACTAGCTAGTGACAACATATATATGATATTAAAGAACTGCTCGGATTAATATGAATCTTTCCTGCAGTGCCTTCACACCACTGAGGATTTCTGTTAATAAAGTGTTAAAAAGTGTTAATTATGTGTTAAAAAGTGTTAACGGGTAGGAACTGTTAATAGTGGCGGTATAAATCCCGATGGTAAATAATGATTGGCTTGGGCGAAAGTTAAGGAATTATATAATTCATGTTAACAGAATGTTAACAGAATGTTGAATTAACACAATTTTAACAGAATGTTAACACTTAATCGGAGGGGTGCCGGAGGGAGTTGAAATAGGCCCCCCTCGCGAGATCGTTACACATGTAAGGAATAATAACAGAAAATAACACTTTTAATAGGAATCATACACGTGGCACTCGGATTAACAGTTTTACCGGATACTAACACTTGGCTGACTGTAAACGGTCATAAATTAACAGATTTGACCGGGTCGTCCACGTGTCATGACTATTAACACTAGCACCACTAGATATTAACAGAAATTCCAGATTGTTCCACGTGGCATGTCTATTTACACTAGCACCACTAGTTATTAACAGAAATTCCAGATTGTTCCACGTGGCATGCTAAGAGGGACTGCCGATGCTACTAAAAGTACCACTGGAACAGATTCGTTCCATGATTGTGGCAAGCAGGCATTCGCTTGCTACACAGAGCAATTGGACGGAGCTGATGAAGCTGCGCTGGCGTTCGGTGTCCTCCTTCGATTGCTGCGCGGAGCTCATGAGGTAGCTTGCGCTATTGCTTCTTGCAACGTACCGCTTTCATCCCCGGCCATAGGTAAGTGGCGTGTAGGGTAAACGATATTGGACACGAAGTGGGAACTGGTTCCGCGCGATCGAGAGGTCATCAGACCTGACGTGAGACAGGTCGTCATCGTCTCTTCGTCATGGGGAAGAGACATCTACATCAACACATTGCATGCTGCCGAGCGGAGGGCAGCATGCATGCTGGGAAGGCAGGATGCATGGATGGTGCCATGGGGAATAGTTTTCAGAAGCATATGAAAAATATTCTATTGCTTCTAAAAACTATTCCTACTTATTATATATCATAAACCCTTTGCCTTGCCCTTTACCGCTGCACGCGACCGGCAAGCATCTTTGAAACTCGGAAGTTTCAAAGATGCGTTTGGTATTTTGGGTGCACCCTAAAATTACAAAACAGCCGAGCGCTTCCCGTTTGTGCGGGATATTCACATTTATTCCATGGGATATTTCATATGAAATATACACATAAGCACGAAGGCATCGGCCACGCATCTTTGAAACTCGTTAGTTTCAAAGATGCGTTTTTTGTCATTTGGGTGCGCATACCCAAATAACAAATCAGCCGAGCGCTTCCCGTTGGCGTGGGGTATCCAACGCTTGAATGTTGTATATTCATTATAATATGAGTTAGCATGCGAGGTTGCAAAGGCATCGGGACAGAATCTACGAAACTGTCCTATGCCTTTGGGTTTGGGTTCGAACGTACCCAAACCCAAAGATGCCAAACAGCCGAGGGCTTCCCGTGCGTCCTAGCGCACGAAACTTGGCAAAAATACTTCCAAGATACATATCTTTAAGTTACCTGAAGCTCAAGGCTTCAAGTTACTTGTGCGCCCAACGCGCAAGTTATTTCTAAGGCAGATGTTTTGGGTTTGGGTTCGAACGTGACACCCAAACCCAAAGATGCCAAACAGCCGAGGGCTTCCCGTGCGTCCTAGAACGCGAAACTTGGCAGAAATACTGCCAAGATGGGGATTAGTATCGGTCCACTCCGTCCGTCCGTCCGTCCGTCCGTCCACTGTCCGTCCACTGTGGACGGACGGACGGACAGTGGACCAAACATTCTTAACATTCTAAGATTTCGCAAAATAGGGCTCCCATACTTAAGCCCATACTTAAGGCGGGTAACGCGTCGGTCCGCGTCGACGCCTGCGTTTTCCCATACTTAAGAAAATTTAATTTTTTTCTTAATGCTTAAGGAATGTACACTGACTCCCCCCTCCCCCCCTAACCAGGGACTCAGGGGGTATAACCCAGTCGTATGCGAGTGTCAAACGTGCGTCAGAGAGACGAACCCAACGACAGAGCTTGACAATCGTATACGATTGTCAAACGTGAGTCAGGCAGTAGCCCTGTGATTTTTTGCATCCGCCCATGCCCTCCTTGGCAATATTTAAATCGCTTGAGGCCTTTAGGAGGATCATTTCCCATTCTTTCCTAGTCCGGTCTATACGGGCTATATAGAAATTATTAATGAACACGCGATACACAGTTCTGACAATCGTGTACGATTGTCAAAACTGTTTCCCAAACGAATTTATTTGTAATTGTTTTGTTGTTAGTTAAAATTTTACACCGAACCCCACAACAATAATATGGGGGGGTTTTGAAATCTAACGTAGAGCAAAATGACAGATGTAAAAAATCTGAAATCAAGCATTCCAAAAAATGAAATCTGAAATCTAGCGTAGAGCAAAATTAGCAAAATTTGAAAAAAGGAAATCTAACGTAGAGCGAAATGACAGATGTAAAAACTCTGAAATCAAGCATTCCAAAAAAGGAAATCTGAAATCTAGCGTAGAGCAAAATTAGCAAAATTTGAAAAATGGAAATCTAACTTAGAGCAAAATGACAGATGTAAAAAATCTGAATATCAATCTGATTGTCAAAACTAGCTTTTTCGCAGACACTGAAAGACTTAGACGTTAGAACCCAAAAAAGCCTGCAACCATGAATACCCCTCCCCCAAAAAAAAAAAAAACGGTGCTTTTTCGAAGAATGTATGCGGCGATAACCCAAAAACAAAATGAATGCCGGGCAAACCGGTGCTAAATTTTTCGAAGAATGTATGCATAATAACCTAAAAACAAAATGAATGGGGCAAACCGGTGGTAAATTTTTCGAAGAATGTATGCATGAATAACCTTAAAAAAAAAAATGAATGGGGCAAAACGGTGCTAAATTTTTCGAAGAATGTTTGCGGGAATAACCTTAAAAATAAAATGAATGGGGCAAACCGGTGCTAAATTTTTCGAAGAATGTATGCATGAATAACCTAAAAAATAAAAAGAATGGGGCAAAACCGTGCTAAATTTTTCGAAGAATGTATGCATGAAGATTGCATTCCGCACATAATATAGTGAAGTTTAGTCAACTTTGAAATTCGCAACCAATTGTCAAAACCAGCTTTTCTACAGACTTTGAAAGAATTAGACACAAAAAAAAAAACCGTCGCCAGCTTTGACAATCGTGCACGATTGTCAAACCCAGCTTTTATACAGACAAGAATTAAAATTTAAAAAAACGTCGCCAGCTTTGACAATCGTATACGATTGTCAAACCCAGCTTTTCTACAGATTCAAGAATTAGACTTTAAAAAACGTCGCCAGCTTTGACAATCGTATACGATTGTCAAAGCTGAGTCCGAGCCTGCCGTAGTCGCAAGCTTTGACAATCGTATACGATTGTCAAAGGTGAGTCCGAGCCTACCGTAGTCGCAAGCTTTGACAATCGTATACGATTGTCAAAGTTGAGTCCGCGCGAGCCTGCCGTAGTCGCAAGCTTTGACAATCGTATACGATTGTCAAAGCTGAGTCCGAGCCTGCCGTAGTCGCAAGCTTTGACAATCGTATACGATTGTCAAAGCTGAGTCCGAGCCTGCCGTAGTCGCAAGCTTTGACCGGTCCCCTGACTCACGCGTGACAATCGTATACGATTGTGAAGCTTGGGCGCTAGGTCCGGCCCCCCGGTGACTCACGCGTGACAATCGTATACGATTGTGAAGCTTGGGCGCTAGGTCCGGCCCCCTTTCGTAGTCGCAAGCTTTGACAATCGTATACGAATGTCAAAAGCTAGTCCGAGCCTGACGTCGTGGTCAGTTTTGACAATCGTGCACGATTGTCAAAACTGTGTCCGAGCCTGGCGTAGTCGCTGCCTCAGTGTTTATTCGCACGAGATATCGCAGGATTCGCAGGAAAATCGATGTTACGCCAAAACTTGTCAGACCAGTTCAGAAGTCAATTTATAGCCTCTACCGTGCTTTGATGCGCATTCACTCCGAAATTCGATTGATGCAGTTGTCGTGGAGTTTCCTTGCAATAGCTAGCAAGTACGAAGCAGACTGCTGTGACGGATTATAATTTTTATTTTACTTATAACAATAAGACGAGCTTTTTTTTTTAAATCTCGCC
>LGRX02025409.1:0-79243 GCA_001247695.2 Cymbomonas tetramitiformis | reverse complement strand
TGTCTTAGCTGCCCACGGCCTTGCTTACTCAACAGCTCACAGCCTTGCAGCCCCAGTAGAAGCCTGCAGCGGTGTCATCTTAGCTGCCCATGGCCGTGCTGACCCAGCAGTTCACAGTCTTGTAGCCTCAACTGCCTACGCCGGTGCTGTTTCAACTGCTCACGGCCTTGCTGCCCTAGCAGCCCAACACAGTCTTGCTGCATCAGCAGCCTGCAACAAAGATGTTGCCTCATCAACTGCCCACAGCCATACTGCCCCAGCAGACTGCAGCAGCACGGCCCCGGCGGCCCACAGCCTCAGTGCTCCCGCGACTTGCGGACTATCGCAAGGGAGTACGCCGGAGGCGCTTGACTGCTGTGCGATGGATGCGGCTTTTGGGTGGACGTATGAGGACTTCCTCTACCCAAATGGCAAATGGTACCCGATGGAACCGGAGCCAATTTTGATGCGGCCGCCCACGACAGCAAGCTGCCCCGGCAGCAGTGCTGAGCTGCGGCCGCCCTCGGCAGCGAACTGCCCCAGCAGCGGCGCTGAGCTGCGGCCGCCCACGGCAGCGAGCTGCCCCAGCAGCGGCGCTGAGCCGCGGCCGTCCACGGCAGCGAGCTGCCCCACTAGCGGCGCTGAGCTGCGGCCGCCCATGGTAGCGAGCTGCCCCAGCATCGGTGCTCCGCAGACAGCTCAGCACGAGCAGCCCGACGCAATGGTTGATGGCTCAGCAACCCAGGACGCAGGTGCAAGCGATGCTCCGCAGGCAGCCCAGCACATGCACCCCAGCGCGATGGCTGATGTCTCAGCAGCCCACGACGCAGGCGCGAGTGCTACTCTGCAAACAGTCCAGCACGTGCAGCCCACGCGAAGACTGGTGGCCCAGCAGCAGCCCACAACGCAAGTTCTTTGCTTCAACGGCCCACAACGCAAAGGACTCGCCAACTCTGCATCGACGAGCTCTTTTCACCTGTGGAGATGCATCAACGAGTCCCTGCAGATGTTTCATGCTGCCTGCTATGTGCCGCAACCGTGCCGCTGTGGCAAAACTGTGTCTCCGCTCTCCTTCCATGCAGGTGCTGGACAGGACGGGGCATATGCCATTGGCATTGTATCCTTGCGTGGTTGGATATTGCCAACACTTGTCCCGTTTGCAGACGACCAGCGCATTTCCGCCAGACCCATGTTTCTCATTGGTTGGTCACTGTTGGTCACTGGAAGACTTTTGAGAAGACCTGTAATGGCCGCGGAAGACCTGCAAGTTGGGGGAGTACCATTGCTACCAAACAGTCTGAGCGTTGGCAGCGTGAGACGGTTAGGAGCCTTCGGGAAAACCTAGCAAGCAGAAGGGGACCCAGACCCGAGGACTGGGGGGCACGGAACCCGAGAACCGCAGAAGGGGACCCAAACCCAAGAACTGGGGGGCACGGACCCGAGAACCGAGAGCCTAGTAGCTCAACTTTTGTCACAAGTGCATGATCACCTTCTAGCGAGGACGTAGGCGCGCCTAAAAGGGGGGAAGGGTTGTACTAGGGTACATCACGAGTCAGTACGAGAGACAGACGTGTCAGAGTGACGAGTGACAGAAACGATGACAGTCACCAACCGGAAATGATGACAGTCACCAACATGACCGAATGACAGAGGTGACTGGCATAATTGACAAAGGTGACCGATAGACGTGAATGACTCAAATGTGACATTTGAATATCTGCACCTACAGCAAATCAGACTTGAGAGAATTGGTGGGAAACCATTTAGGATTCGATCAGTCGAACATAACTGGAGGGAACCGAGGAAGACCTCAGTTATACAGTCACATCAACAAATTTGTGAGTATTCAAATGAGAGACTTGGGAGGTGACAGTCAGAGACATTTAAGTACTGATGATAGATCCCAGATGATTGGTTGTTGCAGTCAGCAAATGACTGAACACATGAAGTGGCATGGTAAGGACGAGTTACCTTAAGTAGAGAGCTATGCAAGCTCTCGGGGTTGAGTTTAAATTTGTCGTACATTGCAGCCACCTCTGTGGCTGCTAAGTAACTTGACCAAAAGTGTAATTAAAAAGATCCGTATACGATGTTAAACCTTGGGATGTGCTTCCCAACCGAGTGCTACTAGAGCATTTCTTGTAAGTGTTAGCTTACACCGGGAGAGCCTTGTTTAGTCTCTCCCCCGAACACATAAACTTTGGATGAAATGAAATCGCAAGAGCCATCTGGTATGCGGCCGTTCAAAAATGGGAGGTTTTCCAGTGCTCGGGGAAAACTCACTTTACCCTGAGAAACATATGTCGACGCGGGTTACACGGACGTAAAAGGCTCTAGTGTACGTGATATGGGTAGGTTGCGCACCTTCATAGCGCACATTCTATCTTCGATGCATGTTTGGGTAAACAAATAACGCTTACCACAAGTGGTCTGCGTTTATTTTTGAGTTGCCGTGCACGATTTTCGTGAAGGATGTTGCCCAGGGCTTTTAGCTAATTCTAGAGATGTTAACAATCGATTTTCTGGCACGAGAGGAACCAGTTACTCGGTCTCGGGTGTCACATATCAGAATGCACTGTACAAATTTTCTCGTCGTTGCGTATGGCTTCAATATGTCCTAATAACATCCCTAATATGATCCCACGGCGCCACCACGGCTAAAATTAAAAGAAGTAGACAAATCAGATCAGATCAGACTGAACAGATTTGATTGACAACCTTAATATTGATGCCGACCCTTGATAACTGTTCAAGTTCGTGCGTGTGCGCTTAGGTCAAAGGAGTCAAAATCCTATATGGGCTTTCAGGATCCTATTGGATCAAAATTTGTGCCCTGATCAAGCAATCTCGCGCTTTCCGTGGTTGCGCCTTGCGCATTTCTCCCTCTTACAAATCACAGGATGTAGAGTCCATCCAGAGCCCTAAAATTCCCTGTCTCAATCAGAATCACTCCAGGCATCTCCATCATCTCTTCTTCCCTCCACGCGCCCACCAACCTCATCGCCTTCATCCTGCGTGTCTGAATAGTGCGATAATGGCGGAGGCTCCCAGACAAGTATTTGGCGATCATTACTACCAGTGTATACCTGAAACGACAAACCGGTTCATGCCACCATAAAAACCCCACAGCGTCTCGCAATACCAACAGGCGATACATATAGGTCGTCACACAATGAAATGATGCCATGCTACTATGCCAAAACATCAGAGTTGCAAATAATCTTGAATATGTATGGATATCTAGCCGAGATTTCATTATTCTCTTTGTAGTGTTGGGCGAAGTCGTTGTGAATTCATGCAACTCATGCACAATTCATCCAACACTTTTAGGGCCGGGACCATCAACAACGCGACATGCAGTACCTCGGAGGACATTGGGTTTGAAGCACTGCAGTTGATGCTCTCGAAGTGCCCTTTGAGTGTGGAGTGATGGCTCCCGGTGTGTGTCTCATATACCTGCCGCAAAATCTCGTTACCAATACTCCGCGAGTCAGGGGTTCCTGTTGTGTGGTATCTTGCGGACTTACAGGTGAACACACGCTTTCCCCTCGGTCCAAGCAGTCTTGCCGGCAACTCCGCCAGCATTCCCCTCGTTCCAAGCAGTCTTGCCGGCAACTCCGCCGGCATTCCCCTCGGTCCAAGCAGTCTTGCCGGTAACTCCGCCGGCATTCATGCAGCCGTGCCAGCTCCGGCACACACAGGTCGGGCTCAAGGTTGCAGGGAGCTGCCAATTCCATTGGACGGGGGACCCACTTTCAAGTTGTTCCCGCACGGAAAGTAAAAGTTATGTCCATCTTCAGAGGCCGCCATCTCGACCGGCTTGGGTGCTGCCGTTAAGAGCCACAAAGTCGCCCCCCTCTTCACTCTTTGAAGGTCTACACCCCCCTCTATGATGCGCAAACGGCGCCGACATCTCGCGGGACAACGCCAAGAGGCGGCACATGTCGAGCAAATCGCCGAGTTCTCTGATCGCTGAGGGGGCCTTTCCATACCATCCCAAATGCATACTTCCCGCGATGCGAGTGTCGTCATCACTTTTGAAAGGCGTGGATACGATCACCGGATACCCATTTGGCATCAAAAGATCGGATTGGCCAAACTTGCTAATTTCATCTTGCACGCCTACTCTGCCCACTCCGGCTGTCGTGAAGGCACACATGGCAATGACCACGTGGCAGTGGACAGCGAAGCAAAGGCTGTGCATCGCGCATCATTTCATCTGAGTCCATGTTGCACGGCCTGAGGCCAGCACACGCTGCTACAACTACCTTGGCACTCTTGTTACAAACGGACAATCATGGCAAAGTGCGGCATGTCCCTACATCTTTGGGCAAGCGGACAAGGTAGCGAAAGGCGGACCGATTCCGCGTTGTGTCTCTGGATAATTCACCAAGGTGTTGCGCCCGTTGGTCACGTCCCAACATCTCACTCGTCCATCTCGACCCGCGCTAAGCATGTGAACCCCTGCCCGCATGGCACCTCCCCGGATAAAATAGAGCAGGATACCACATGACAGTTGCCTTGGGAATCTATATCGGAACTTCACGTGGCACCTTTCCAACAAATTATAGCAGGGAACTACGTGGCACCTTCCAAGCAAACTGTAGCAAAAGACCACGTGGCACCTTCTACAGCTGGGGACCATGCGGCACCTTCTAAAGCAGGAGACCACGTGGCGCCTTCTATATCGGGGGACCACGTGGCACCTTCTATAGCGGGGGACCACGTGGCAACTTCTAAAGCAGGAGACTAGGTGGCACCTTCTTTAGCGGGGGACCACGTGGTATCTTTTATTCCGGGGGACCACGTGGCACCTTCTACAACAAGAGATTACGTGGCACCTTCTATAGAGACCACATGGCACTTTCCCACGAACCGTAGAACATTGGTGGCATCGGAAAGTTACTTGACCTCAATCACTTTGGGACGACGCATTGAGGCCGTCATGCTGTCGGCCAGGCAATGGCACAGGGTGGCGTCGTGATCACTTCCACACTGCTTATGAGGCTATGGTGCAGATGGCGATGATGGAGAAAGCGATGGTGCAAATGGCGATAATGGTTAAATTGGAGCCTGCGGAATTTTAGAGGTTTATGTGCCGGTAGATCGATAAGGGTTTCCTGAGCTGAGTTAGATCTGAAGGCTTTACACACGACAATATTTAGGAGTTCCGACAATGGGAATCCGCAGCTCTGTTCTTTTGCCTTCGCAAAAGAACTTCACAAGAAATTTTCCTCGCGGAAAAATTCTTAGTGCGGCACACTGCAAAAGTTTACCCCACATTTTAACGTTACTGTGGAAGTCTAGACCCTTGACGACTTACGACAATGAGCGATCAAGAAGGTGAGCAAAGCGCGGAGGAGAACAATTTCGGCGCGGCTGAACAACCGGCGGCAAAGTCCGGAATGGAAGTCCTGTTGGAGCAACAAAGCGCAATGATGCAGCTCATGATGAAGCAGTTGGAGACTCTCGCAACGAGAGTTGAAGTCGCGGAGGAGACGGCAGCGAAAGCCGTTTCGCAGGCTAGTGGTTCCACTCAGAGCGGAGACGCAGAGTTGGAGGCATTTTAAAAAACTCCCGTATGTCCCACACGTTGAAGGGAATCCGTTCCCTGCGAGACCTGCGACACTGGAGACCGATATGCCGCACATGTACGACCTGTACAACGACAAGACCTACGACGCCCTCTCCAAACGCACCAACTCGTCCATGCGTTACGAGCAGTTGGTGCTTGCCCTTGCGCTTTCGTACATGCACGATGCGACCGCGTTTTCCGAGACGACCTTGGACTGGCGTCAAGATGACAAAGATCCCCCAACGGTGGAGGAGTTGAGTGAGCGTGTTTTCGCAGTTTACAACACGTTTAAGGGCGTTTTTTCGCTCCTGAGCAACATATATACCATGCTGTAGCTCAGAGCGAGCATTGAGTCTGACGCAACCTCGCACGGCGGAGCTGAGGCGTTGCGGGCGAAGATGGCCTTCATCGAGGAGAAGGTGTACGCAGGCAACGCCGGGCTGGTGAGCGACTCAGTGCTCACGAAGTGGTTGAAGGAGTTCGACACCACGAAGGCGAAGGCCGTGATGAACACGCACGCCAAGGCCAACGCCAAAGTTTCGACTTTTCGTGACCGTCAAGGAGGCAAAGGCAAAGGCAAAGGCGGGCGATGGCGCTCAAAAAGGTGAAGGTGGCCGCGGCAGCGGCAAGGGAGGTAAAGGGTCAGGGCTTGGGCGAGGCGCCCAAGCCCAGACGTAACTTTCCGATCGCGGAAATGTTGGACGCCTTCCGCCCCTCGGGGCGTCCAACGGAAAGAGCCCACCCTGCAGGAAAGGGTGCGGAGCAGAAGGGGGGCATGGCGCGCAGCTGGCGCGAATTCCGAGGTCATGCAGTGGATCAGCAAAGGGGCAAGGATGCGCTGGGTCGACAAGGCGCCTTTGCCTTTCGATCACGGAGTGTCGTTGGCCGACGCCACCCCTCCGCAACTGGAGTGGATGGCCGCAGAGACCGAGCGGTGTCTCAAGACGGGCGCATGGGTACGAGCGAGGAGGCGACGGCATGTATCCCGTGTGTTCCTGGTGCCGAAGCCGGGGACGAACAATTGGCGTCTAGTGATGGACTTCCGCTGGTTGAACGCGCATTGTGTCAAGTCGCGCTGCAAGATGGAGACGCTCAAGAAGCTGCGACGGCTCGCCAAGCCGAACGATTGGTTCATCAACTTCGACCTCCAGGACGGATACCACGTCGGGGATCGACCCCGCCTTCCAGGAGTACATGCAGTTTGACGTGCGGAGGGAGTTATTCCAGTGCGGCGCCCTTCCCTTCGGCTGGAACGACTCGCCTGGAATCTTCGTCAAGGTCATGACGGTGCTCGTGGAGTGCCTGCGCTCTCCGAGATCCGCGGAGGATCGGCGAGAAGTGCGGAAGCTGCAAAGCGGAAGCAAGGTGCGGCGGCGTTGGGCAGCTCGCAGACGAGCTGTAGGATGCGGCCGCGAGGAGCATCATCAAGGGGCGCGGGTGCTCCCTTACATGGACGACTTCCTGCTGCTGCTAAGTAGCAGGATCGAGGCGCTCAGGGCGCGCGAGTTGACATCTCGGGTCTTGGTGAGACTTGGGTTGTCGCGCAACGAGAAGAAGGGGCAATGGGAGCCGACGCAGTTGGTGGAGCACCTCGGGCTCGAGGTGGACCTCAAGGCGGGACAGTTCCGCGTGACACCGGCGAGGCTGCAGAAGATTCACCTGCAGTCCAAGGCGCTTCTCAGCGAGGCGTCGCGACAGCGGAGGTGGCTCCCAGCTCGGAAGCTGGCAGCGTTCACGGGGCTCTGCCAGTCTGTGTATCTGGCAGTTCCTCCGGCGAGATTGTATCTCAGGGAGCTCCACTTCGTGCTCTCCACGAGGCGGGGATGGGGCGCGAAGGTGAAGCTCACACGGCAGGCGTGGAGCGACATCGAGGGGTGGCTCAGGCTGCCGGCTCAGAGCCGGTGGAACGGTCGCAAGATCTGGCGCAGCCCCACGAGAGCGAAGGTGCACACCGACGCGTCTCTGTTCGCATGGGGCGGGGTGCTGAACCTCAAGCATGCGGCAAGAGGATTCTGGTCCGACGAGCTACGGCATCTACACATCACGCACCTGGAGCTGGAGGCCGTGTACAAAACGGTGCAATCCTTCCTGAGAGAGCTCACCGGCAAGGTGGTGCGCCTCTACTGCGACAACCAGGCAGTGGTGGCCATGCTCTCGCACTTCACGTCGCGCAACCCGGAGCTAATGCGGCGGATGCGGCGCCTGTGGATCCTGCTGGACTTAAACGACATCGAGCTCCAGGCGAGGTACATCAGAAGTGAGGCAAACGAGTGGGCCGACCGCTTGTCTCGGGACCGGGACCTGGACGACTGGCGGCTGAACCGCAGGTGGTTTCAGTGGGCGGAGCGGGAATGGCACCAGCACACCGTGGACCGCTTCGCCTCAGAGCTCTCCGCCCAGCTGCCGCGCTACTACGCACAGTGGCACGACCCGGGGTGCGAGGGCGTGGACTCTTTGGCCTTTTCCTGGCTAGGAGAGGTCAATTGGGTCAACCCCCCGTGGTCCCTCCTCGACGAGGTGGCGCACAAGCTGCGGGAGGAGAGGTGCGCCGCTACGGTGGTGGCGCCCTACTGGCCGGGGCAGATGTGGTTCCAGCAGCCGGAGGCCATGGCCGACGAGGTGGTGATCCTGCCCCGGAGCAGGGACCTCTTTACTCCCAGCCGGCTGGGAGGGTCCGAGCTGCTCGGGGCCTCAAGCTGGGACGGCATCATGTTCCGCAACTCCGCCTCCCGGTGAGCCATTACCTGCAGGATGGGACGCGGGCGGCCGGGCAGGCTCCGCAGGCGGGGCTGGCAAGTGGCTGCAAGGTGAAGGTGTACTGGACCCAGGATGATGCCTGGTACACCGGCACCGTGGGTGACACGGGGTCGGACGGCCTAACCCACATTGCCTACGAGGATGGTGACAAGGAGGACCTGGACATGAGCAAAGAGAGGTATGAGGTGCTCCCGGCAGCGGTGCAAGATGTGGCTGGCTGGGATGCGGCGCTTCAGGAGCGTTGGAGAGGGGAGCTGGGGGACAGCTCCCTCACTGAGCTGGCGGTGCAGATGCAGGGGGCAGCATTGGGCGACAAGACGGTGGGCAACTACCGGCCGAAGGCTCGGGCCTTCATGGCGTTCTATGAGGCGGAGGGCAGGCAGTGGCTTCCGGCAACGGGGGCCACGGTGAGGTTGTACATTGCCCAAATGCTGGACAAGGGCACGGTGCGGGCGTCCAACATGCAGCCCTACCTGTCCGCCATCAACAACTACCACGAGGACATGGGGTTCCCCGGGCCTGGCAACTACCAGAGCGGTGAAGGGCATGTCCCGCCTCCAGGTGCAGGCGGCTGAAGCCGCGGGTGAGGAGCAGACGGTGCGGACCTGGCTACCTGCCAGACATGTCTCGGCGGTGCATGAGCACGGGCTGGGGTTGGAGCCAGTGGGCCGGGCGGCTAAGGAGCTGCTCAGAGCGTGCACCTACGTGGTGTTTGTCTTTGTCACCTTCGGCCAGCCGGACACGGGCGTCTCCATGCGCAGGGAGCACATCAGCATCACAGGTGATGACATCTCCGTGGTTCTCCACAAGGAGAAAGGCAAGGGGCACGTGCGCCTCAGGAGGAGGCTCACCATCCCCGCAGCGGGGGTGGCGGGGCTTGTGCAGCTCCTGCAGCACTGGCAGCAGGTGCGGGATGTCTGTTGGGGGCAGCGCCCAGTGACGGGCTCGGAGGTGCAGGGCAGCTACTGGAGGCTGCCGTGGGAGCAAGGGAAGCTCCAGTCGGCGCAAGCTAATGGCTGGGTGCAGTTGGCATTGGGGAAGCTGGGGTGTGTCCCTCCGGAAGGGGGACACTTCTCTGGCCACAGCACCCGCAAGGGGGCTTGTACCTGTGCCAGGGTTGTGGGCGCGGCGCTTGAGAAGTGCTGCTTCCTGGGCGGCTGGTCTCAGCTGTCCTCTGCCATCCACTCCTACATTGACCCGGCAGCTGTTCCCGACGAGCACATGGAGAAGTACTTCGGGTGGACCACTCCGAGATGGCGGCAGCAGCAGCAGCGGCAGCCTGGCACAGAGCAGTGTGCCTAATGATCTCTGTTACATGGCAATGAGATGTGAAGAGCAAAAGAAATGGTTAAATTGGAGCCTGCGGAATTTTAGAGGTTTCTGTGCCGGTAGATCGATCAGGTTTCCTGAGCCGTTAGATCAAATCAGCAGCTGAGTTAGATCTGAAGGCTTTACACACGACAGTATTTAGGAGTTCCGACAACGGGAATCCGCAGCTCTGTTCTTTTGCCTTCCCTACCCACCCAACCCAGAAGACTCTAAACATTTTGCCTTAGAAGCTGTGCATCAGCCTAAAAAGCATGTGAAGCTGTGAATCAACCTAGTGAAGACATTCCAAAAATAGATTTTCTCTCACACACTTAAAAGCATGTAAGAAGAAAGCTATTTTTAACGAAATGCTATGCAGTGTGCCTGTTGGCGATGAGATGTGAAGAGCAAAAGAGATGCAGAGAACATTGAAAAACTCGTCGCCACTGCTGCCCCGGCTGTAATGTGGATGCCATCTTGAGCATCTTTCAGGAGAGGGAGCCGTGTGCTGGGGGGAGGCTTTAGCTTACGGCATCTCGGGAAAGGCATACCAGTGCCAGGAAGCGGGAGTAAGCTGGTGACAGCACCCGTATGTGCCACAGCCCGTGTGAACGGGTTGCTGTTTGCTGCGTGCGATCGCGACGTGGAGTTTGCAGTCGCACCCGTGCTGGTGAAGCCCTGTCCTTTTCCACGATTTCTGCCGTGTGCCTGGCGGCTGACACTGGTCATTTCGGTGAATGTCCGCTTAACGGGAGGCATCCTTCCGGAACCCCCTGGCCTCGCTCCTGTGACATCCACAACAACACCTTCTCAGATAGCTCGTCAATTTGGCTGCTTGACGCGGCGCGCAGCTTGGCGTCAAGTTGCAGATAGCTCGTCGATTTGGCTGCTTGACGCGGCGCGCAGCTTGGCGTCAAGTTGCAGATAGCTCGTCAATTTGGCTGCTTGACGCGGCGCGCAGCTTGGCGTCAAGCTGCAGATAGCTCGTCAATTTGGCTGCTTGACGCGGCGCGCAGCTTGGCGTCAAGTTGCAGATAGCTCGTCAATTTGGCTGCTTGACGCGGCGCGCAACTTGGCGTCAAGCTGCAGATAGCTCGTCAATTTGGCTGCTTGACGCGGCGCGCAGCTTGGCGTCAAGTTGCAGATAGCTCGTCAATTTGGCTGCTTGACGCGGCGCGCAGCTTGGCGTCAAGCTGCAGATAGCTCACGTAATGACAACTACACAGCGCATTGAGGGAAGGGGGGGGGAATCGCTACCTTGCACATCCCGCAGCCAGCCACCTGACCGAGGTGCAGGCATCCTGACAAGCATATTTGCCCCCCGGCTCCCAATCCGCTTTGAGATGCTCGCGCATCTGGCTTGCCACGTGGCACCTGGCTGGCCGCGTATGCCGCGTGAAGCGAGGACTCCTTCAGGGGACAAATGGGGAGCTTGCATTGGATGCTCTGAGAACCAAGCATGCGCCACGTGGCACTCAAAGCTTGCATTAGATGCTCTGAGAACCAAGCATGCGCCACGTGGCACTCAAAGCAGACATGCAAATCAACGGCTCCTAACCTAAAGCAGCATGAGGAGCTTGGATCAGTTTCTGCACCGCCGTGTGGTATCCGAGGGCTGTGATCACCGGTAAGCTGGCTGTGAGCCGCCGTGGTCATGCGCGGTGGCTGCGACGACCATATCTTGCAGTGCGGCTTCCGCGTTATGTTGATCAAGCACCTTTTGACCCCAGATGCCCCGGCTCCCCGACGACCTAAGCAGGCGTGCTCGCTCTCAGCCAAGGCAGCACTTTGGCAGGCTCTGAGTGACCCAGGTGACATGCGCGTGGGCCATGCTATAATGAGTACACTGTGTCGCACGTGCCACGCTGCAGTGTGAGGGAGGCCCTACAGGGCCGAGCTTTGGCGCGGGGGAGGTCGGAATTGACTTTGAATACCGCACATGCCTTGCCCGAAACCACCCCCGCACAAGTTCTGGCGTAACGCCATGCTCTGCTGTGGCAATGTGAATGCGAAGGCCGTGCTAGCAAGGTCGAAGGCCAGGGGGGGGAGGCCCGGGAAATTGAGAGTTCCGTGATACACGCACCATCAAAGTGCCAGCTCGGCGCACGTCCCATACGCGGATAGCCCCATCGCATCCACCTATCTCCGCATCCCCCGTTCCCCCCCCTGCTGCTCCTGCCGCATCTTTCCAGCTACTCACACAGCGCCGATGCAGCAGACATCGTCGGTGCACACTGACGCCGGCTTCAGCGATTGACGCAGCACACCTCCGCAGCAGCAGCGATTGACGCAACACACTTCCGCAGCAGCAGCGATTGACGCAACACACCTCCGCAGCAGCAGCGATTGACACAACACACCTCCGCAGCAGCAGCGATTGACGCAAACACCTCCGCAGCAGCAGCGATTGACGCAACACACCTCCGCAGCAGCAGCGATTGACGCACCTCTGCAGCAGCAGCGATTGACGCAGCACACCTCCGCAGCAGCAGCGATTGACGCAGCACACCTCCGCAGCAGCGATTGACGCAACACACCTCCGCAGCAGCAGCGATTGACGCAGCACACCTCCGCGGGAGCCGGGGTGTTTATGGGCATTGCAGCCGGTCCAGCAGGTGCTGTCGGTGAAGCCGGTCCAGCAGGTGCTGTCGGTGAAGCAATCCATGCCCACCTGTGAACAGCGTCCACTCACACGTAGCCGACCACTGCACCGCCCAAACCGAATCCCGGTGCCCTGTACTCCCCTCCACCATCTCAATCTCTGCGTTCACCTAGGCGCCATCGCCCCTCAGGATCTCAGGCCGCTGCCACTGGCGGCCATCGCCAGTTTAGTGCACCGTATCCGCAAGTTGAGGAGTAATCTCCCGACAGGCGCGCAGCGCCGACAGCTGGCAAATGACCAGAGATTGCCTGATACCAGCTAGACGCACCAGTTAGAGTGTGTGTGAATCCGCCGGTCAAGAGGTCGATCAATCTGCGGACGATTCCCCACCCACATCCGACTTGACGTTACCCGAAAGGACATTACCCGTACATCCGAAGGGTGTTACAGCAAAAGAGGCGTAGTTCTTCCAACAACACCACTGCCAAGCGCTCCCCGCACGGCAGCACCGCTTGCACACCCTGCTTGTAGGGTTTTGTAACGATGTAAAACTTTAATAGAATGTAAAGCAGCGGCTGAGGACAGGGAAGTGGCAAGGGAAGACACGCACCGGACTTGGGGATCGGAAGACGCCGTTGCGATCAAGCAATGTCCTGGGAGGGTTCAAAGTGGATACCATTGAGTCAGTAGGCATCTGACTGCACAGGCAGGCTTCTCAAGTTGTTGTCAGAGAAATCAGTCGGAGCTCGCCGCGGCCGCAAGCAACCCGTGGAGGAAAACGATGAGGATGCAGACCAGCAATGACGGTGCAGACTGCCCTGGATTTTGCTATTCGAGGACACGTTTATGGTATACGGGCGCTGCACCTGTCGCCATCCGAGACATGGCCACCGCATGCACGTGCCCCGGGCACGGGAAGACGCTTACTTCCTGCGACGTGAAGAGCTAGATTAGAGTCCGCGAAGATTGGTGTCCGCGGGGAGTTCTGAACAACGGATTCTTCATTTACTCGTGCCCCGAGCCTAAGCATCGATCCTCGTTCAAGTCACTTGTATTTCCAGCCCCCTTAGTTTTCATGCATCTCGGGCTGTGTGGAGAGGGTAGGCATCGAACCGAGTCTCAGGTACGTATATCTCCGGCCGTGTGTCAAGCTTCCGCGCGATACGATAAACGCAGAAGAGAATGAAAAAGGGGCCTATCCGATATTCAGGGAGAAGCGGACGATATGCATCGAATTCAGCCTCTGGATTTCTGTTGTCGCTTGGACAAGTACCTCAAGCATGTTGCTGTCCCACACTTTCACCGTCTGATCGACTGAGCCCGTTACGAACATGCCGGTGTCGACTGGGTACCTGCCCACGCGGAATACTTGCTGGAGCTGACCCAAGAGCCGGAACTGGGTAAGCTGTGAGGCTGCAACTTGCAAGCGACACGTGGCAGCAAGCCTCTGCGAAAGGCGAAGAGCAATAACCGAAGCGGCGTAGAAGATCATACAGCGGAGGAAATGATACAGCGGGAAAGAGGGGAGCGCTCTGCAGCGACCGCCGAGGTATTCGGGGATACCATCGAATGCTCGAGATGCTGAACCGATGACAGCGCTCCTTCGAGAAGACGCTGTTGTGCTGCTGCATCGCGCCGCACTTGCTAGGTAGCGAGACGTCGTACGCCGCGATGGTGCCATCTGCACTGGCAGCAAGCAGGTAACGATTTTCAACCAGCTCGAGATCCAAGGAGTTGATACCAGCTTTGTGCGCCGTTGTGTCCTGTCAAAGGCGACGACGAATCAGAGAGCGTTCAAGACAAAGCGGGTTGGAAGGCGAAAGCGAGGAGAAAGAGGTGGCGCTATGTATGACACAGGCGGGCGCTTATGCAGCAGGAAGATGCTGCTGCGTTGGGGCGTCAAGTTTGTTCTACCAGTTCCTTGGATGTGCTCAAGTCGACTTCACGAGCTCTGCAGGCCGGGGCAACCAAGTTTCAGTACTGGCAACCTCAATGTCGCGTCGCAGGAAGGATGTTTTGATCCTCGCCACTCTTCGAAAGCAAAAGTTCACGAAAGTGGAGAATGCGCAGGAAAATATATTGACGAACCTGCGCCTTCGCTGCCTCCACTCACGCCCACGCGTGGCTATGCCCAGTTCTCTATCGAAAGTGCAACGCCAGAAAGAGTCGCAACTGCACGTGAACATCACACTTCAAAGACACGAAGGGAGCCTGAGTCCTACCGAGAACTGCACGCGGACTTACCGGCTTCCTAACATGGCTCGCAGCCGGCGCCGGCCACAGTCAGGCGAAAGATCTGGGACTGCTCGGACCTTACTTGTGGCAATTCAGTCCTCCTCTGCTACTGTACTTAAGGCAAATATCCACGTCTAAACTATGCTAGCCTCCTAAAAAGTCTAGCTTCCCAAACTTGCAGGTTGGCGGCCTCTAGCTCCCCGGCAGTGTCCGTGACCCCAGAAACACAACTAAGAGCTGAGCAAACCTGCGGCAATATCCGGGTGGTATGAGGGCTGGAAACGATCAAGTGGGCAACTTCAGCCAAAGCGCATCTGGTTGGGAGCTTGCTCTCGTCAGAAAGCACGGAATACTAGAGCTATTATCCTCGACAACGTTTGATAATCAATTAATCTTTGCATACCCACAACACATATCACGACGCAGACTACACTACGGACACACGGCTGTCACAGAACGGGATGTATTGGTAATATATTGGATACATTCATTATCATATGTCATCCATTATTAGTGTAAATCTGAAGTGCCACGAAAATGCAAGGCGCGTATCCCGCTTACGCGACGGTCACCTTAAAAGGGCTCAATGATGAACACTCTCTCTCAGAAAAAAAAAAATAATGAGGAATAAAACAGGCACCACCCGACCGGACGACATCCGACAGCGACAAGCTTGAAACTGTCGTGTGTCACGCCGACGGTTCATCGGAGCCTTCAGACTTCATCAGTCGACTCGAGTGTCTATGTCTTGTCACCCCACCCGACCGTCAGTCACACAAACGACAGCGACATCCGACAGCCGCAGCCGGTAGCCGAGCGACAGCTACAGGTGAACAGGCCTGTGACAGCTCGAGCTCCAGCTGCGCTCACGTCATCGTCAGTTCGCTGACGATGACGTGGTCCCCGTCCGCGAAAAAATCATACAAAAAATACAGCATCCATCTGTCGACCGTTAAATCATTCGATTGGAAACGTAGAACTGAAGCGAAGCAACCTGAAAGTCGTTTCTACCATCAGAATCACTTCTCTTGTGCTTGCCTCTTCGACTTGCGAGTATTCAGCATATGCCTAAACCCCTAAAGCACGGAAATACAAGTTTAAGATTGGCCCTTGGCTTTTGGGGACTGACTATACCTCTCAACAAAAACTCATACGCGAACAATCGGAGACACCCTACCTTTGAAATCTCGGACGGCATAGCAACTGCAACACTCGACTCGATTTTCCCCGTGGGAAGGTACGCTCTTCCCCTGTCTAGCTACGTACTCATGCTTCAGTACTTCACCTCTGCATATCCGATTAAAGGCGCATTTTCGATACGTGCACAGCTGCGAACGTGGCTCCACTATTCTGATCTCCTCACGGCACCCCAGACTGTTCCAAGATACGGTTCTCCTGATGAGCAGTGCTTAACTCCTATTTTGGATTTTCAGGTTTTCGCCGAGTATCTGTTTGGGCCATGGACATCTTCGGTGCTTTCCGACGGAACGGGAGGGGAACGCCAGAAAACAAATGCACCACCCCTGAGAGCGGTCGTAAGGCCCCACCGAGCGAAGAGCAGCTACCTCATCAGTACAAAGATTGGGTTCCGCTGTCTGCTGTGGAAAATTTGACCGCCACCTTCCAGGTAAATTTCGCATGCACCATCGTGTCCACAAGTACTCCGAGTGCAGAGTCTCCCCGTGGAGTGCCTCAAAGGACGCGTCCCTTCGCAGGCCGCAGTTCAAGCCAAAGGCGAGCAGTTACGAATTTCTAACGAGAGGATAGAAGATCTTGAGCTACACGTCACCGATCTTCAGGGCCAACTGAACGAATATGCGCTCAACAAGCAAACGCAAACAACTATCGGGTAAACAATCTTCCCTCTCTGGCTTCGCTGGTTTCACGACCAGCATCGAAACTCACACAAAGTTTCGCGCATTAGGCGATGATCAAAAGAGCCTGCGTGCGTGGTCTCTGTCTCTAAAGCGTGCTATGTGCTGGGTGAGGCAGTGCGCCCTCCGGGGAGTGCAACCGCGGTGGTGCCACAAGGGGGGAATGTCCAGTGCGCCCTCCGGGGAGTGCAACCGCGGTGGTGCCACAAGGGGGTGGATGTCCAGTGCGCCCTCCGGGGAGTGCAACCGCGGTGGTGCCACAAGGGGGGGATGTCCGAGAGTGTATTGGCCGGGGGGGATAGTTCAGCTGCATTTCATGCCAAAACAAACAACAGTTCAAGCGTCATAGCGATGTTTTCCGTGGCGACCGACATTATTCACACTCCGTAATTCCCCTTTCTGACTCTGACTGCTGTAGGTTTCGCCAACGACCAGCTATTGGCACACCCTAATCGCAACTAAGTGCATGAAAGTCATGCGTTTCAGGGAGGAATCCGAGACTGAAATATCTTCTGAGGACGAGGAGGTGGAGATCTCGGCGCAATCCGATGGCAAGGAAGAGGAGATGACGCGCGCGTTGCAGGGGCCCGCAGACGTACTGGTGGAATTGGAACAAACGTGTTGTGAGCTGGAGGAGAAGAACGTGCTGCTGACGCAGGAGCTTGATATGTGCTTCCAGCTCCTCGTCGAGTCCACGGAGACGGTCCAAAGCAAGGAGAACTTTTACGAGGTCTAGTCTCACCTTTGGCTGCGCAACGCCTACACTGCGCACTTCCAGAGAGAACGGAGTTAGCGCGCGCTCGAACGGAGGAAGGTTTTCATCCTGGCAGGAATATACATTTTCTTGAGTTTTTTATTTGAATGGATTCATTGGGCCTCGAAACCAGCGCAAACCATAGCAACTTCGTTTGATCGAATCTTACCACCTTCAGTTCCAGACCACGTGTGCGTGTCGATCTGACACCTGAAGCGCTGTATCCGGTCTGTGTCTTTGTTTGATGTATTTGCTGCCGTGCACTTCGATATGCCTTGGATGGGATCATTGTTTGTCATGGGATGAGAGTTTGCCATGGGATGAGAGTTTGTCATGCCTTGTTCATTGCTCAGGCGAGGGAGCAACTCTACGAGCAAACTTCCCGCGCACTCGCTGGCCTTGACCAGGTCGGCACCTCCCCCATATTCCCTCGTTATTTATGTATATACTGAGCAAGAGCGATCTGCCAACGTGCTGAGATGGGATTTTGGCATATAGGCAGTGGGTTCGTTGATCCACGGGACTAAAAAGTCTTTCCTTGACAAGTTATCTTCTGATTAGAGACTCCACCCAAAACTTTTCACACAACTGTATCTGCATGAGCTCAATTGCAGGGAACATATTTGTATATTTGCCTTTCACCCTCTGCAAAATACGCATAGTTCATACCTATATTGCCCTCAGCAGTCACTGCATGCACGGGGGAAACGTCGGAACGGAGTTGAGTTGTGCGGAGGGCTGTGTGTCGGTGCATAGGAGCGAGCCCAACTCTTGCAGATCAACGAACATCTAAGAGGACAGCTGGCAGAGTCGCAGCTCGTGGGCCAGACCATACAGGCTGAGATGGCGCGAATGAACCGTGAGCATCAGGCCGAGCTCAAGATGCTTCAGAGCTCGCTCACACCGCAGGGCACCCCTGTTGTTGACCAGGTGCAGAACGCTATATTGCCACACAGCATGTTTTGTCTGTCTAGTGCACTACTCACTTTACACTACGCGACCAATCTTCGTTGTGCGATTTTCACTTGCCACCGATCATGAAACAACTGGCAGTTGAGAGTGAAGAAGGTGCCGCTGTGCGCTATCGCCCGGGCCGGCGGTAGGGCATGCCTGCATTGCTCAGAGCTCTTGTACCCGTCTCACATATGCAGCACAAGAGTGCAATTGTTTGTCTTGCCCAGAGTGGCATGCCATGGCTAGAGTATGAATTAGTTACGTGTGCCCGGTGTGTGGAAGCCGAATGTGTGGGAGCAATATCTGTTACAAACACGTGTCCCTTAAGCCAGTGGGCAGCCCACCGCAAGGGTCTCTTAGCTGCCAGGACTGGGCCACGGGCGTGTCTGTGCGCTCAGGCGCTCGAGGGTGAGCTGGGGACCCCTAGCTCGGAGACCTCTTCAGCACAAAGGGCCGACGCGGTGTGCTCCCGCACTAGCCTATCGTCAGTGGGCCGCGCCAACAGCCCACGGCGGCGACGGTCTCTTTCGGGAGAGAACAAGGAGAATGCCGGGAGCTCTGACAAGGGTTCATCGCGTCTGCGGAAGCAAAATGACGCCCTCACAAAACAGGCGAGGCTTCCTTTCCGTTCCTTCCAAAAGGTTGCACCGAGAACCTTCGAAGTAACTCTGGCGTGTAGCTCAGTGCTAACCGTGGCAGCATATCCCGTTGTGCCGACCTTTATATTTGTTGTGTAAAGCGCACATTGTGCGTTCGTGTCACTCAATTGACCGCCTAACGAATTCAAAGGGGAACCAAGGAGTGCGCCAGTGCCCGCTGAAGCTTAGAGCGTGGAAATGTATTTGGATCAAACTCAGGAGCTCTTTGCTCATACGAGAATGTGCTGGCAGTCTGTGCTACCCTTGCCATCCTATACTCGGCACCCTCGCCAATCTACACCCGGCATCGACCCTCGCCACTCCTGTTTTGAACTCGTTTTATCCTGCGGCACAGCGTGACTAATATGACGACGGCTGAAGCAGGTTGAAGGCCTGAGTGCTGCACTCAGATGCGCAATTAACCGGCTGGTGCCTGAGACCGTCGGCTCAACGCCGGAGGCCATGGTCGATGGCGTGAACGTGGAACTCATGGACATTGCACAAACCTCCGCGTTGCGTGCTTGCACACCGTTGAAGATGTGAGAATGGGATTCCCTGTCCCGGTTGTGGGTTGACAAAGGTTAGCAACTCCTGCCTTGGGGCATGGTTCCCCATACGCTTGTCTCAGGACCCTGCAGGTGTCAGATTATTCCTGGATGCCTTATTGGAAGAACCCTGATCTGTTCCTCTGCAGCCTGGGGCTCTTGACTATGGACTACTTGGTAGAGAGCGCTGCGTGGAGGCTCAGAGCAGTTGCTGCTTTGAGGTCACAGGAAAATATTCGAGTTTGAACAGGCTTGCTGACACCAGATATGCCAGTGAACGCCAGAGAACCGCATGGTGGTATTCCGGTCAGCAATAGGGCGCTTTTACCTGAAAACCAAAAGTATATGGTAGTGGTAGAAAGAATAGAACTGAGCAAACAACAATTGTGCGGAAAACGTATTTAAAATGCCATGAATATGAATACGAGCAAAGTTCAGCGGCAGCTCGTGTACAACGTGCATTATTTTGGAGCAGACCGGCTTAGGTTTTTATATTGTGCAAATATGTCAGGCACACACAAAAGAGGAGCTCTTGTGATTCAAGCATCGCTTTTGATGCAGTGTGAGTCCGGATACCCCGTCGTCTGGGCTGCTCTCATCAAGTTGTCTCTCAGTCGGTTACCCAACGTGGGAGGTTCTCAGACGCCCTTAAAGGATCAATTCAGTGTAAAGTTTCCACTTCTAGGTTTAACACTTCATCCCCTCTACTGCTGTACGAGAAGCTTTGCCTGCAGGCGCAGAGATCAAGTACGGAGATATGTCAAGTAATGAGCTTCCCGAGGTGTTACGCCGCAAACTTGGGTAACGTTGCAACTTTCCGAGCAACTCTTAAATCCTTTGCTGACATCATTCAAAAGCCTGTCGAAGGATACGTTTCTCCTCTTCAACAAAGTTTTTGGAGCTTTGTGCCTGTGAGTCACGCCGCCCGCAGCTTCATCCACGGAACAGCAATACATAAATAGAGCACTCCAGTTGAACGTTTTGAGTCAAGTCTTCAGCCTGAACCTACCGGAACTGTCCGTGGTCAGCTTCAGCGAACAAGGCAGCAGCTACTCCACGAGTCTATGAGTATGGCTCTTTGACCACAGAAGGCCTTTCAAGCTCTATCTCCTTTTTTTAATCTACGCTATGCACCCCTAGGGTGAAAATGCCCAGGTAATACTTCGTGAGGGTTAGAGTCGGCATCAGTATTCACCTGTCCCATGTCTCGCTTGCGCTTTTCCTTCTGATTGAAGCTCATAGCACCTTTCCGGTTCGCCTGCCTCTCCATGGCTTCCTGTCACACAGCAGCGTGGTGTGCACCCAAACATTTCAATTTCCACGTTATATTAAAGTCAAAGAGATTAGACTGGAGGCACACGAGCACGCGCTGCGCGTTCGACCCAGAGCAGGCAGCGTGAGATGAAGTTCCAAGCCATATCTGATCTGGGGCGCGCCTTATAGGACTATTTCAAAGCCATATCTGAGGTGCGCCTTATAGGACTATTTCAAGGCGTTCGAACCTGTTCTCGTTGCTTTCTGGTGTTGAGCGCCGCTTCCAAGGCGTGGCGCGCGGCAAGCTCGGTCTGTTCTGCCGCTGCCAAGCGAGTTTTTTCACGATCCTGTGACATTGTGGCACGATACACGGTCATAAAAAACCCCCGGGTAATTGGCGTATACGGGAAGAGATCGAACGAGCAGGCAAAGTTCGTTATGCGCGAAGTGATAATCTAACGTCGTAACAAGACGCAGTACGATAAGCCAAGCATTGCAAAGCCCTCTCGTTATCGTGTTACGTTTTGGTTCCTGAGGAAGAATAGGGTTCTGCAAACAGTCGGTAAAACAGAGTAGAATGCCTAGAGTGAAAAACTTTGTACTTCTATTCTTCTTGCTGAGGTATCACTGTTCAGCATTATTTCCGATCTGTTGAGAGTCTAGCCAGTGCCAAGGACTGGACGTGGGCAGTGAAAAATCAGGATGTGCTCGAAGACGAAAGCGCCAGAACGTTCATTAACTGTGAAAAGCGCCGCGCGTATCTCATGCTAATACGTTGCTCAAGATGACGTATACACAGGAGCAAAGCGTTGTTTCGTCACAGAAACCACCTCTGCAGTGTCAATGTGTTCCTCTCGGTCCCCGCCTTTACCTGTTTGCCTGGTCTCAGCACACAAAGCGATCTTATTGCCCGGAAGAAAATAAAACAAAACTTAAGGACAGATCATAACGGAATATCAATCTGGTTAAGCGAATTAATGCGTACCATTCCCAACTGGCTTCTGCTTGTCCACTTTCAGGAACTAACATTACGGATGGTCCGCTGCGCGCGCTCCCCAGGGGTATTAGTGCTAAAATTATGGTATAGCACTTCAACGAGGCCGCGAGATATACCTTTTGTATCCATTGCGACTAAGTGTCTCGAAATCTACTTTCATGACTTTTGCTGGCAGCGCTGGTCCTTCCTCGACGTCCTCCTCGTCACTGTCATCAGAGATTTCGCCCAAGGGGTCCATGCCCTTCGCCATTCCTTTCGACATTTGCAAGACAATACACAAAGCAGTTGCACTTGAATGTGTTTGTGTTGTGTGTGTTTATGATCTTAATTCTACAAGTCACTGTACTTCGTATTTTGCAAGTATATAAGTACTTCCTCCTCGTGCTTTTATAGTTGAACTACGGAGATGATCGTTCTGGTTTCTTTTATTGCATTACAAAAAACTACCGACGGGAGGATCATGATACATCATTTGCGTTTCTTTCGCTACTTGCAATAAGAATAGTGGATCTCACCACATCCCACAGTCGAGTCTCGAGTGTCATGTCATGTCATGTCAGTCGACATCGACGGCCACACCGACACGTCCGGTATTGCAGAAAAATGTAAAATCTAATAAATGTGAGAAGAAAAAATCGTTATAGGAGACTCGTTGTCTCAGCCAGAGTTGGAGTGTTCCATCCTTTAACTCTTGTCCACGTGACTTTTTGTTCTCTCGTCCACTATTGTGGCGTGGCTCCGGAAGCATACTGTATAACTTGCATCACAGAATATTGTGCTCTCGTCTGCCGTTTCATTTGTTCCTCTATGAAAATTTGAAGAATGGCTGTTGAAATACTTTCTCACAACCCAGACCCATTATCGCGTATTATTTCGTGGTGTTCGTGGCTTAACGATGGTGAAGGTGATCCGACTTTCAACAAGGAGCTTTCGGCACGAACTGTGTTGTTTATGTTTTGAACGGGTTGAACAGCTCATGATTCTATGTTTTGTTGTGGTGAGAATATTAGGGCCATATTTCATAAGTTTCGAATTTCCTCCAGTCGTCTTCGTAAGGGGGTGGCAGGGTGGCTCGTCCTGCGCGTTCTGCTTCTGGTTGGATATTACTAATTGAAGGGCTGCGGTGAAGTAGGTACACGCGAAGAACGCCAAGACACTTTAATTCGGCTTGCTCAGGAAATCTCGACGAACGAAGAACTTGCTGACACTGCGGTAACCCTTGGGGCCTTGCCAAGGCTACTGCACGCGCTAGGAAGTGCGCTGAAGACAGGCGACGAGGACCACGTGGAAGTCATCAGCCTGGCTGTTTCCACATGTAACGCTCGTTTCACAGGTACGTCCGTTCAGAACTTGTGGAACAGGATACCGTGACATATATTCGCGCATGCATGTGTAGATATCGCATAGGCGTGATCGTTCATTCTGGGTGCTAATAGCACACACACACACACATTCGGAATGCCTGAAAATGCTCTCATCAGTTTGTCCAGGGTATGAAAAGTGACGCACGACCAAAGCTACGCACGGCAACTGTTGTGTCGGCGTTAAACGCAACTCGCGCGTTTAGTATCTTCGTTCTGCCCCGTTTGAGCCTCCAAATGTGTTCAGATAACACTGTTCTCCACATCAATGTCCTTCATATTTAATGCGCAGCCGTCCCTCTTTATCAGTGAGGAATCTGAATATCTGTATGCGTTTCAAGTTGCCGTTGAAACCGCGTTAACGCTTTTCCTGCTCAGACATGTCTCATCTGGCCGTGCACAGGTACTTCTGTGCCAGACCAGGATCTGAGAGGCAGTTGCCCAGATGTGGCCGATGAGGAACAAGCAGTCCACACTTACAGATTTCCTACCTCGGGCATTCAGGTCGAATACCCGGACATTCGAGTCTCTACGAACTAATACACTCCTTAAGAGCAACTGGGCAAGATCTACAGTGGCGTTCATGACTTCGTTCGCATTTAGATGCACTCTGATCGTGCGATATACCATGGAAGCGCAACAGTTCCCCCACACCTCAAAAGTGTGGTGTAGAGCTGTGTGCGCACTTAGCTTCTCCAACACGTCCTCGTGGCATACGTTTTCTCGGGCGGGGATAGTGTCGCGCCTTGTCAGGTTTCTCTGCTCCAACTCTTCCCTTAAAGTAACTATCAGGTCGGCTGCAGTCGCTTTGCATCGCACGCTTAGTGTAAATGTATATTACACAAATCTTGTATAGGATATGCGGATATGGATGTGCAGTTACAGGAGTTTTCTTGTCTGCCGTCACTGTAGGCAAGACTGCGCATGATTTCTGCACGAGGAGAGAGAATAAGAATACTTGTCAACCTTTGTCACAGTCCTTGCATCCTCAAGATGCACCTTTCGAGAGCACTTCAAGTGCATCTTATTGTCACATTTTACGTCCTGCTCGGAAGCGTAAGGTTCGCATACAATGTTTGATGTGCGCCCTAAACATGTTTAGAGCGACTGCTCAGTTGCATGAACAATTTGATATGAGTGCAGCCTTCCAAGCATTCGTTGCTGCACAACGCATCTTAATGTGTGTTGGCATAGACATCATATGCACATAACTAAGCACACGCACGTATGCGTGAACACACGCATACATTAAAATATGTATACATGTTCGAAGCCTTTTTCTTTCTTTCTGTGTAGGTTGTACACATATGATATGTATATGATATGTCGTTGCTGTTATAGTGGGTGGAGACCAAGTATATGAGGTTGGATAACAGGTATAGTGAGGCATAAGGGGAAATCGAGCTTGCTTGTTCCTCACATTCTGCAGGATTCTGCTGTATAGGATATTTGGCCTAGCCTTACTTCTTTAAGCATCTTGATTTTGTGGCATCACGGTTCTATATATTGCACCCAACGTGCTTGCCACGGTCGGGCACATCAACGAAGTGCACTTTGTGGTGCTACTTTTCTTGAGCACAAACTTCACAACACGGTTAAAAGCTTTGGACAAAAACTACTCATGTTGCATGTCATGTTGTCAACAATAAACTCGCAACGATTGGATGTTGTGGGCATTTGCAGGTCCGAGTAAGTGAAGGTGACTACGATTCAACACATGAAGGTTTCGGGTTTCGAGTTTGGACCTCTGCGCAGGTTTCACCTATCCCTTCACATATGGTCATAGCCCTCATGTCTGCTATTTGGAACAACGGTGTTCAACCCTCTGATGAAACTTATCAAACTGCAAGCATCTCTGAACACCTCAACGGTCAGACTCACTCTCACAGTCTTCTGTCCAAGTGGTTTGTAAACCTCAGCGATCAGACTCACATTAATCAGCCTTCTGTCCAAGTGCGTTCTTTGAATGGAGGCAGCAATGTCAGCTCCAGAGTGGCAGGCTTCAATAAACCTATTTGCAGGGTTTTGAGTGGTCTCTCTTCTTGCGCCGCACCCTTCTAGACAATAATAGGTTGCAGGTGGAGAGAGGGTACCTCCATCCTTCATTTTAGTCTGACTGTCCTTTCGCAGTGAGTGGGCCATGTGATATCATGTAACTTTCATCTCTCCCAAATCTCCCGACTATCACCACAATAATTTCTGCGCTGGAACATGATAGCTTTATGCAAGGGGCCACCAAACGTCACTCTTCCTTTCGTTATACTTAGATCTTGGGCACTGTGAGTATCTTTTGCAGTTACTTTGTGAAATCTTGGAGAAGCACCGTTTTTTGGTGATGAAGCGCACTGTGGTTGAACTCGGAGCAGGGTGCGCATATTAACTTGTGGCGCTTCCCTTTATCTCACCTCAGCTCATTTCTCCCACCGGCCCGAATCCTTAATGATTGTGCCATCTTCGATTCATCGTATGCTGGCATGCCTAAGGAGGTTGGCCTTCACCTCCGACTCTCACTCTTCAGACACTGAAGAACACGTTCCTCAGTGATCGACAACCTGTGTATGAGTAGTAGCCCAATGCGTACGAGGTTCTGCAGTATTCACTCGCCTGCGGTGCGCATGCGATGCGTTTCGACGTCATATGCGTTTAAGTGCTTTATAGTGCAGTTAAGTTGACACTCTGTCCCCTCCATCGCAAAATTGCATTTGGTCGCCGAGTTTGGCGAAGCTACTTTGAGCGCAATCCATGCGTGGTCAAGTGTGTAACTGCAGATCCACATCCATCGACGAGCACCCTTCGAAGTGGAATCACATAAAGCGGTGCTCTCCTGCGAACATGTGTCTCTACATGAAAGCATGCTCGGCTCAGTATGCTGAACAGGGTCCCATTTGACTCGTTTGTTGTGACATGGCAGATGTGGACTTTGTGGCCTTTTTGCGCACGAGCTCGGGGCAAGAGAGGTCACTATTACAGATGGCATTCCCGGCTGTCTACCGGCCATACAACGCAGTTGCAATCTGGTGGAAATCGGTAGTAGGGCTCCCAGGTGATCACATGCACCCCACCATAAATGTGTTATGACATCGTGACCTTCGCGTCGACGGGGATGCATTCACTTCCCTCTTGACGTTGGTGCCGTGTTTCCGGTATCCGTGAGTTGTAAGAGTTTCCCTATGGGATTTATAGTGCAGTCGCGTCAAAGTTTCACATCAGATGAAGTAGGTCAACCTGATTCCATGCATTTGTGAAGGTGTCATTTCATTTTTTCCTCCTGCCATTTCACTTTCATGTTTTCTCCTCCACCAGTGATGTTATTTTAGGTAAAATATCATACTGGGTCCGCATATTCAACTTTCTATGCAACTTGCTACAACATCGGACAAGGAGCTTCTCAAATTTTGGCCACTTGGCACATGCGACTTCACAAGGAAGAACAACTTTTGGATGTCGCTCTTCGGCCATAAATCCTCATCACCTATGGTGGTGCCCCTTTTTTTCAAGAACCCCGCAAGTTTAGGATAGGAACACGGTCATGATGTGAACAGAAAGACTTCAATATTCAAATTGTATACGGAAGCATATGGATGGGGAGGTACAGGGCTTGCTTCCTAGATTGGAAGTGCGACCTTGAACATCTTAATATGGAAGCCGACCCGAACCTTCAGGTTTGTTGATCATTGAATATGTGCTCATCTGTTGAATGATGAAATTCGAATGTGCAAATCAAAGAACAGACAACAAAGTCAGCTTCGGCACTTGTGAGTTAAACAAAGAGTACCCAAAAAGTGAAGCACGCTTCATGTGTCAAAACATCAACCTTTCTGATAGGATGTCCGTCTTATGAATGAAGTACACGACATTGAGCCGCGACACTTAATGTGAGCCAAGGATAACCGCGCAGTCTCAGCTTGAACGATGCGCTCACCAATTGCGATCAGGATGGCATCCACCTTCATGGGTGGTACTGCAGGTGGGTTGTGAGCCCCTTGGGTCCCCGACGCAAGACACGTGGCCCCTCCTAGATGAGGACGAGCAGTTTGAGCTCGTAATTGGAAGTGATGTGCTATATGAAATGGCTGCAGCAGCGACCTTGGCTGCTACAATAAAGCGTCGGCTGAAGGTACGGGAAGCGCAAATATGTGTTGCCCATCAAACAAATTCTTAGTGATTTTATTGGATGGCTTGCAAGGGGATACGAGAGCACCCATGAGCTTACACCCATCTATCGGGACTTTGCATGCGGTATGCGTGTTATGTCACCCTCGTATTAATAACCGAGTATGGTTGATTTGCTTACATGAAATGTTTATCGATTCTCTGACCGAAGTAGCAAATAATACGCGCGCGTCGTTCGTGCATATTTCCCCTATTCATGAGAAGCCATAGTGCATGTCGTTGAGGGGAAGGCTAATCCATCTTGATCTTGAAGTAGTGTAGGAATTTCGATTTGGCAAGTTCTCCTCGTGAAAGCATAGAGTAGGCACGGGTACACTTGAAGCATCGAGGGTGGTGATTGTTGGGAATATCAAGAGTTGCTCTTGTGCTAAAGTGGTGGTTGTCGATCTTTGGTGTGCAGGATTCAAGAGGCTCCGTTGCCCTTGTAGTACAGGCATTGCGGAAAGCAGAGCTCATCGAAGAATTCATTTGTCGAATTGTGGCATATGGTTTCCACGTCACATTCTATGACTTGAAAGGTGTGCACCTCCAATGATATTAACTTGGGCGTCAAGATGTGTGTGTGCAATGGGAGGCCACTGGAGTGCTTTGGATGATGGGATGTGGCTCTCCCTGTGGTATCCTTCTGACGGGTACTGCCTCTTTGAGGGCGTCGGGCATTCGTCTGCGGCTCGCTATTTGGGAGTGTCTTGGATTCGTGTGACGCTTG
This sequence comes from Cymbomonas tetramitiformis, assembly GCA_001247695.2. NCBI lineage: Eukaryota > Viridiplantae > Chlorophyta > Pyramimonadophyceae > Pyramimonadales > Pyramimonadaceae > Cymbomonas > Cymbomonas tetramitiformis. The sequence continues at coordinate 51,528 of LGRX02025409.1, read as the reverse complement.
CTCCCTCTCCGTATTCAATGATCATGGTTATTATACGTGCCGGGGGACTCGTGTTCTTTGACCCTGATGTGAGGTACTTGCGCATCGCTGTGAACGGGGACGGCCGCCAGAAGGAAGTGGGTTTTGGGAGGCGGTTGTCCCTGTGGTGCCATTCTGGTGGGCACTGCCTCTTGGAGAGCTCGATGGATTCGTCTGCCTTTGTTGCAAGGAGAGGTAGAGGGTGGTGAAGTCCACGTTCTGTGTTTTCCCTCGATTTTTGTGGGGAGCACTTAGGTGCCCGCATGTTTTTTATGGTTTAACATGGGGTGTCCATGCTGTGTGGTGGGACTGCATTCATGGCATAACCATGGACCAACGGCTCCCATCCATCGACCGTGAGCCACAGGGGGGCATGCCAGCAGGGCACGCTTACTCCGTAACCGACAATTGTTGGGCGATGATCGGTCACATCACATCATCTTTCCATGTTGCTTTACACCTGGGTTGGGAATGGGTTACATATGGGTTTGCATTGCATATGGGTTGGGAATATGTATGAGTTTGTGGTATCTTGGCACGGCCCTGCCCTGCTCTTGATTTGCTTCTCACATCTACTGGGATGATGGTGGGTTGGCTTTTGTTGGCACGCCCATGCCGTTCAGTGTGCGATGGGAGTCAAATGTGTGTCTCAAAAATGCCTTGGAATTATAAGCCGAATGGTGTCCCCCCTTAGGTTGCAAAAGCATTAAGTTGCGATCAGGTGCACTATCTACAAGGCACTAAAAGCACAATTGAGTGATTTTTTAGGGATTGATTTTGAGAGCTTGTTTAGACGGAACGAGACTTCGATGAAAAGGCCGCAATGTCTCGTGCATGGCCAACAACTCAAGGTGCGTGAATGAGCACTCCCCAATTGTGCCGGATTAGAAGCTGCAAAGATTCTCCATCGAGCTTCACTTTGATGTTGTCAATGAATAAGGACCATTGGCACACACCCCAACTTTCTTCCCCGACACTATATAGCCCTCTCATGACCGGTCAGTTTCCATTCGCACTTGTGTGGTAATTTACATTCTTTATAAATTGGAGTGCAACAAAATTATAATGGTTTCAGATACCAGATTTCGCGACTCCGGGTGCAGTAGTGACCAAATGGCACCTGTAGCTCCATCACATTGTATAGTAGTAGAAATGTCCACGTATTGACAAAGCCATTCAGCTCGGATCCTTGTGTTTTCCCACCTCTCCCGACATAGGGACCTTTGACGCATGCCTGGGCACACGTGTTAAAACTTCCTTAATCGACCGTTAATGATGGATAAAACCTTTAATGAAAAGTATTTTCTCGCCTGCCTTTGGGAAATGAGGATTTGTGCTATGGAGAAGCAGCTAAATCGTCGATCGGTGACATGTGGTGCACATGATCCGTGGTGTCTATGGTCTTTCCTTCCTCATGTTTTTTTTCACCCGCCCATATATCCCAAGGCGTATCCTCACAATCACTGGTGGGATTCTAGCCCGAATAAAGCGTCGATTAGATTCCGGTGTTTCCGGGGTTTCTCCGATTCCTAGTTGCGACAGAATTTCGATCATGGTACTATAGGCCCGCGACATCTGGTTCACGAATTGTTAATGAATCGCCATGGCGCAATGCTTACTCTAGAGGACTTGTTCCTCCAAAGCTTCTATGAGGATGGTAGTGAGGTCGGGGAATTCTCCGGGCTTATGCACACTTGATCCATGGGGTAGATGTGTACCGGCTTCAGTGGCACAACTTTCGTGCGCACGCGGAGCAGTCATTGAAGCGGTTAGGTGACTCTGTGAGATTAAGGGGGACGTGTTCTCTACTAGCGAGCCCTGGCAATCCGGATAGGTGTCTCGAAGTGTGTGCTGAATCCTTTGATCCATGGTACGGGTACATAGTGCAACCAATCGTCTATGGCTACATGGTGCCAAAGGAATTGGTCCAAGGATAAGCCACACACACCCGTGCCCCCTACCTTTTGGAGCTCACGACAGGGTAGTTTGCAAAAGCGAGCGTAATCTTTCATTCACAAAAGATAAAACAGTTCACGGCATGAAACGCCGTGAACTCCAGCGCCTAATCATTATTGATTGGGCGAACTAAGTGAAAGTTCACTAACTTGAGTCCTACGTGCCACTGCCGACCGCAACGACACGCCTGGGTACCGGCCCATGATCAGAATGTGGGCCGATGAACTATTACGCACTTGCCGATGGTCATCAATGATCTAACGGCTACGATTAGATTCAGCAGATCTACAGATCTAGATCTAAGGGTTTCTTAGGATTTCTTCAGGGTTTGAGCATTCGGACTGCTGCACAAGGCCTAGACAATCATGCTTTACACCAAATTGATCAGCAGGCACTGCAGATTCCAATACCCCTTCTAAAGGGTGACTGTCTAGCTATTTCATTGCCAGTTCTTGGGAATGGTGCCCCTTCAGTGAGCTACACGCAGTTCTAGGGATGGTGCCCCTCCAACTCCAGTGATATTAGGATGGTGCCCCCTTCCAGCTCCCGTGATACGGGGATGGTGCCCCTCCAGCTCCAATGATATGGGGATGGTACCCCTCCAGCTCCAGTGATATGGGGATGGTACCCCTCCAGCTCCAGTGATATGGGAATGGTGCCCCTTCAGCCCTCATTGATCATCACAGGGCAGGCTCATGGCACCGAGTCGTTCTCTGCGCACTCGAAAGATGGGTAGCTCCAGTGGTTTTGGCATGATGTTGGAGGTGTTGTCAGCTATTCTAGTGTACAGAGCCTTTGTCTCCTTGGCTTTGATCAGCTCTCGGATATACATTTTCCTGACCTCGATGTGCTTTGACCGGGAGTTGTTCACGTAGTCAGAGGCAAGGCGGATGGCTCCCTGGTTGTCACAGTACATGCGCACTGGCCTGCATATGCTTACCAGTGAGCCCAGCACATTGAGAATGTACTTCACCTCTCGAGCGCCTTCAGACATGGCAATTATCGCAGCTTCAGTGGTTGAGAGTGACACACACTTCACGAAGATGACCAGACTTCCACAGAGGAAAACAACAATCCTGGAGATGCTCCTTCTGGTTGTCGTGCATCCCGCATAGTCAGCATCGGTGTATATGGAGAGTGGCAATGGCATGCTCGGCCGAGTACCATACACCCCAGGCGTTGATGCAGTGCGCAGCACCAGCTCGTAGTCCATGGTGCCCTTCGGGTATCTGAACACCTGCTTCAGGGCCACGAAGTATTCTAGGCCATAAGTTGTGGAGAACCTTGACAGAATTGGCACCGCTGCCTTGATATCAGGCAGGCTACAACGAGCCACCCAATGCAGCTGCTCGAGCAGAGCACGGTAGGGTAAAGTCGCATCCTTGCCATCAGAAGGGGACAATGCTGTGCTAGGTGACATAGGTGAAGTAGTTGGGTTAGCATCAGTCAACCCATATGTGTTGATCATCTGGGAGATGTAGGCATACTGTGAGAGATATGCAGTACCATCTCCCAAGAGCACTTTGATGCCCATGGCCAGATCCAGAACCCCCAGATCCTTGCATGCATACTATGAGTGGAATGCAGTAACAAAGGTATCATACCAGGACTTGTCATTCGTGGTAACGAGGTAGTCATCCACATAGGCCAGAATGATGACCATGAGCTCAGTGTCCTTGATGAAGCAGGTGTCGGACAAGGTACTGTAGGTGTCCAGGATGTGGTTGTCCTCAGAGGCAAATAACTCCAGGAAGAAGGGTCCATGAGTGGTGAAGTGGGGCTCAGTGTCCTCAAACTTCCAGTCAAAACAATCCCGTTGATCACCATCATGTTGAATAGCACAGGCCAGATAAGCGTCCAGAGTCTCAGCATAGTCTTCATGCATAATGTACTGATCGCCTGTCCTGACAAATGAGAACACAATCCCCCCTTTGGACACAGCTCTGGCCCCAAAGGCCACCAGGAAGCCAACATCCTCAAGAGCCACCACGGACAGGAGGTTGAAGGACTGCCGAGGTATACAATGTGTGCACCGAGGAGCTGTAGACCAACCAGGCGCCCAGACTGTATATCCCGTTTAGCAAAGGTAACAGAGCCAATGCCAGAGGAGGACACAGCCTGACTCTGCACCACCTTGAAGGTCTCACACGCCCTGGTGGCATAGTCCTTGTTGAATACCTCCACGGAGTTGAAGATGTGTTTGGTGGCCCCACTGTGCAGAACAGCTCTCCTGCCCAGAAAGAAAAAGAAAAGAAAAAACTATGCTCCCTTTCGGGGCGTGTGGGGAGTTTTAGCCTCCCCCAGTATGCTTACCACATGCCATCTCAACACGGCGAGCCTTAGGAGCACGGTGCACACCACACGCCCAGGTGCCAAAGGGCCGAGGATCAACATCATCATCCGAGTCGGAGCCCGAGTCCCGGTCGGGGATGGAGTCACCAAATTTGTCACCAAAGTGGTCACGAAGGTGAAGGTCTGGTCACCAAGCGGTCCAAAGTGGTCCAAGCGGTCCTGGGCGGTCACCAAAGCGGTCACCAAAGCGGTCACAGGGTTGTGACGATTGTGAAGAGAAGTATGCTTGCTAGGGACATAGCAGTGGTGCTTCTTCTTGGGTCGCCGAGGAGGTCACTGTGCCAAAGACGTCTCTGCACGAGGCTCACGGATGGTGTGCTCACAGCCCACAGCACCCTCACAAACAACAGCAGACACAGTGACTCCAGGCTCATACATTCCATCCAAAACAAAATAGTAGTTGAAGACGGTGAGTCCAGAGAATTGAGGGTCAAGTGGGAGAGGTTAGCTGAAGTCCTTACCAAAGCAAAGTTCGTACGGGGTCGGATAAGGTAGTGAGCCCGAGAGGTAATGATAACCAGGGTGCTTGTGGCTCTAGCGAGATACGGCTCCACGGGCAGCAACTGTCCAGTCACCAGTCTCAGCAAGCCCAGGGTGTAGGTCAGAGTGCTCCGCCTCAGGGAGAGCATAGAAACTCTCACCAGTATCCTCCAGACCAGGGTGTACACCAGATTGACCAGCTCCACTGAGAGCAAATAAGACCTCGCCGTTGTCCTCCAGGCCAGGGCACAAGTCAGATTGTCCAGCCGCGGCACTAAGATGCTCCCAAGGTACTGGTAATTTGTCATGCTTCTTGTAGTCTGCAACTCTCTTGAGAATTGTTGCCTTGGCAGAGGAGGAAGCTTTCTTGAGGAATGCCTCACGCTTCTCGTCGTTTGTCATGAAACGGTCCTTGGCAGGGTGGCCAGGCCTGTGACAGATAGAACAGGGAACCTTGAAGGCGAGTCGTCGCCGTTTCAGCTCCTCCTGCTTGCGACGGTCGTCAGCGATAGCACCAACAACTTCAAATTCCAACGCGTCAGCAGCGCGCGGGGCAAGTATGGTATCATAATGAGAAGTGACATGGTCAGCGAGCACTTCAGACGTAGGGAGCGCGACGGTCATAAATTTGGTCTTGAGCAGCGTATAGTCGGGGTCCAACTTCACAAGAGCTATAGCAGTGTAAATGGTCTCAACTATCTCCATGCAGGCAGGTTTACCAAAAGGCATAACGTTGGTAACCGCAGTCCATCTTCATTATTAATTGGGCCCAATCGTTATTGATTGGGCGAACTATGTGAGAGTTCACTAGCTTGAGTTCTACGTGTCACTGTCGTATTCATACCGACCGCAGTGACACGCCTGGGTACCGGCCCATGATCAGAATGTGGGCCGATGAGCTATTACGCACTTGCCGATGGTCATCAATGATCTAACGGCTACGGTTAGTTCAGCAGATCTACAGATCTAGATCTAAGGGTTTCTCAGGATTTCTTCAGGGTTTGAGCATTCTGACTGCTACAAGGCCTAGACAATCATGCTTTACACCAAACTGATCAGCAGACACTGCAGATTCCAATACTACCAGCCACCCGAAGTTGCCGCGCATTGTCTGGTGTGGCACCACCATAGTAGCCCCGTTGCATCGTGTTTTGGGCATGCCACATCCATCCCCCAGTAATTGATGTTGACATTAGGCGCTTGTCTTGTACGACATTGCGCAGCTACCTCAGAGCCGACGCCAGTACCATATGTGTCCATACTTCATTGGCGAAGACTTGCTTTGTGCAGAGCACGTAGGAGTTCTTGCCACGGTACTGATCGGGGCACCCGAGCCTCTAGGGTTGTTGGGCGTGATGGAAACGAGTTTGCATTGTCGTAGGGGACAAATTGGAGCTTTTTCCGACGTGCCGCTTATCCCCTATGATACTCACTGCCATTGAAGCAGGCCCAACCATGACGATGGCTTCGAACTTGGTGTTCAGCTAGTTGATATTTTCTACCGATCCCGTCAGTAGCTCCTACGGTAAATCAAGTGGTTGCTATTGTTGTTTCAATTTTTGCTATTGTTGTTGTCGCGGTTGTTGCTCTGCACCAGGGTCCTCCACAGTTTTCCCCCCTCAAGGTGTGGGGTTTGGTTGGGAGTTCCGTGTCACATCATCGGATTCTGATTTTGCCGGGTTTCCTCCCTTTGCATTAACCATCTTTCCTTTCAAAACCAAATTGAATCCAGAAAAGTCGTTGAGAGTGTCGCACTATGCTCACAGCGGAGTTCTGCCATTCAGAATTCCGTGTGAAGTTCTTTTGCAAAGTGCATGTTTCGGACTCCTGCTTGTACACTTGTCAACATGGCGGCATACTCTTGGACGGTTCAAATTTGCACGATCACAGTTGTGGCTCGATGCTCAGCTCGATGAGTGGATTATTTTGATCAAACAACAGGCTCCAATTTAACAATAGGTGAGCTCTAGTCATCTTGGCCGATGCCTTAGCTTGACTGCTAAAAGACTGCTAAATGGCATTTCCCGGTGGCTCGGACATTAAAGGTATTTAGTCGTTTTGAACGTCTCAAAATTAGGAGATGAGGAATAGAGGTCCGTGAGATCAACTTCTCCAAGGAAAAATCGTGCAACCAAAACATCTACTACTAATGATATCTCTTTAGATAAGTCCCGTTTGACCATGACCGCATGTACCGCATCGATACACTGGGTTTGATGTCAAGGCATTTCTTAGTAGAGGAACCAGATGTGTCAAACTCTAATATAATCATATCGGGGGCGTTGCAAGTGTTTTGTTCTTCCATGTAATTGGTGCCTTTCATTGTTGTGCCCAAGACAACCTTCGGATTCGAAGGTGTGTCCCATTAATTTGTCGCGCGATCCACAGGTGCGAGGTTGTGTTTAACATGCTAATTTAGAACTTCATACAACTGAGGCGCCTGTTAAAATCGCAATCATCAGGGCCGGATGATGGCGATAAGAAGGGTTGGGAACAGCTGGGATGGCGAGAACGCAGGTAACAACTATCCCTGTTCGTGAAGTGATAGTTTCCGGTGATGATAAAGCACTATAGTGGCTTACACAAATTGTACGTGATCGTTTGTTTGGGTGGAAGCCCCGAATCGTTGTCTTTTTACGAGCATCCATCGCAGTCATAACGTCATCATTGGAACAGGCTGATCACGCTCAAATCCATGAAAGGTTCCATTCTTGCGGTTGCTTACATATCTAGGCAGACACAGCAATCCAGTATACGTGAGGATTCCAGTGTGAAATATCACATCAAAATACCTAAATATTGAATGAAGGAGTGGGAGGTATTCAAAATTTAGCACACAAACGTTGTTTATGGTGATAGGGTGGGATGACTCACACATGCTGGTAGCATCCACGTTTTGAGCACTCCCGATTGCTACGTGCGCGTGATGATGGTATGCATGCATGGGCCACTCCTGCTTCCGTGCGAATGAGAGTTGAAATTCATGCAAGAGGTATGTTTACCCTTGCATTCAAGTTCAAGTTAAGCAAGAGGGGTTCACTCCTGCCTTCCTCGTGAATGATGGCGGGCTTCTACGCCCCAATGCCAAAATGCAAGTCGTGGGAGATAATGGGTCTGCCCCTTATGTCCAGATCTCAAGCTGATAATGCATGGGTTTGCTGGCTACTCAAGGGTTGGAGGACCCTCTCCGGTTGTGGGGTCCAGAAATTGTGCTGCATGTATGCAGTCCCTGTATTACAAATATCTAGAAGCACACAGCATGTCTATGCCGCGATGTTTATATCTATCTATCTCTCTCTATAGACTATATATATATATATATATATCAAGCTTGACAATGGCTTGAATGCATTACATGCTCGGAACTGTTGAGCGTTGCGATAGCAATACTGGTTTCGAAGCATGAATGCAAAATTTTATCATAGCAGATGGGGTTACACATATTTGTCCACCAAGTTTGCATCTTAATCCTATATTTGATGATTTGTGTGTATGCAGGAAGCAGACAGGAAATTTGAATTCGAAACAGTTATCATGGCATCCAGGTGATCAACTTGCAAAGGATGATCTTCGACATCTAGAAGGTGGATATGGCGCGATGTGGTGTACTAGGGAGATGCATGACTATATTGATGATATTCAGATACCACCGCAGATAGGCGATTGATGGAAGTGACATTCTTTGGTTATGATAAGATATGTGATCCCTTGAACCCCCAAATGTCCATCGAAGGTGTGTGCTGGCTCCGATTTGTGATATCCCCCTGAGTGATGATACTTGGATATTGCATCTCTATGTAAAATGGAAATGAGCATGCAAAATCCCAATCTTCAAATGAAAATTTAAGTGTGGCCAATCGCAGCCCAGAAAGCTTCGGTCTGAATAGCTCTCAGCTTATTTACTTTTGAAGCAACAACAATCAATCATGCATATCACATAATGCCACAAGCAAGGAGATGACTTTAGCCGACCATGCCAAACACTTTTGTCATTTTTTGTGAATCGCCTTTGCGAAATTGTGTTGCTCGCAATCGATCAATACGGTGGCGCGAACCGCTTGCATAAATGGGTTTAGATAAACGGCCTGATTGCTGGCTTGTCTGATTATTCTTCATCATTTAGGAGGTAGTTCAAAGTACAAATTATTTCGAGGGCGTAAAGCTTTGGTTGTGGCCGTTGCAAGGTTAGAGTCTACGGAACTGCGGTGGGCGGCAATATTCAAAAATTTAGCATAACCTTGTGTCATGCCGTTTTGTGGTTGTTGTGGCCGCAAAATATATTTGTATTGTACCTCACTTCCCGTCATGTTGTATGGTATTTTTGGGTGGCATCGTTCTTTGCGCAGTCTCGGCCGCCGCCATTCAAATTTTATGTGCGACGTTTGCGGCCGATGATTTGGAATTGGTATGTCGAAGATGTAGCAAAGTGAGATTGTCCCTCGATGACGGGACCAGTCCCCCGTTTTTGTCGGCCACGTTGCCGTAAGATGATTGCAGACTACGAGCAACTGTTTCATCTTACGGCTAAAGGCATTCTCTGGCACTACCGACACATGAACCCTTTTGGTTTGGTTTCATGTAAACATCATGTGTGTGGCACACATCGCCAAGAAGGATCTAGCCTTCTAGCACGCCACAGTAGGATGCCAGGCATACGGTCTTCGTATAAGCCACATCAAGGATGATCCCATGTGTTGCATAGGGTATAGAGCCATTGGAACGTACGCACGTATCACACCTGCAAAGTTAGATCGGTTCTGGAGGTGTAGAAAATGATATGTGAACACGGATCAGTGCGCAACTGATGAGAACAATCAGTATGCCTACTTTAGAACAAAGCCTCGTATATCTGTATTTATTACTACGTAGTATGTATACTTGGTAAATCGCGATTGTCAATGGGCACCTTCGGTGTGTCAGCTCCGAGCGCATCGTGAAGTTTTATGATGCTGAGTAAAAATGGCCAGGCAGTCTTAATTATGAAACATGGTATATTGTTGCAATGCATTGTAGCAGACAAGTGTGGTTATTTTGTTGACGGCTGTTCGCGTATCACTATCAAGCAATTCAAAGCCATCTCCGTCCGCCAAGATCCAAGATGACGCACGCTTTCAGTATCGGCATTGGGTACGGCTCGTTAAGCACGTAAGAGGCGTTTGCTCTCCATGTTGCATAGGTATTCTTCCTTGGGTACCAGCATGCGTCCCACCTGCTGCTGTTGTATATGTATGTGCGTGTTTTGCATTGACATATTCTCGGCATACGTATCTGCCAATGGCAACACCCATATTTATTCGCGTCGCATTCTCAGTCCACACATGCACGGCCGATTCATGCTATTGTACGTCGAAATTTGAGTTTACTCACTCGATGATCCAAATAACAAATCCCCCGATGATTTATGGCCAAGATTCTTCCGATAAAACTCCAAATGGACCATAGCGCCAGCAAAGTTTTGTTCCTTGATGTTGTTACTATTTAATGCTGCCATCACTTCTTCAAAACTTTGATTGCGGCAATCAAAATCTACAACTTCCCAGCTCATGGCTTGAGTGGTGAGGGGTCCTTGCTCAGCGTATTTGCGAGGGTCGTGCAATGTGGCATTCTTTCCGATTCCATCCATAATTGTGACCGCACTGCATAGATGCAGGCAATCGCCAACTCGAATCGTCCCATCCGTGTGCGCATGGCCATTTTCAATAATCGATGCGACGCAGACACCCTCGGCACCTTTGTCCTCAAATTCGATCCCTAATGGAAATCGAAGACGTACGCCAAACATATGCCCGGTCCCCTTGACATCAGATTGACGTTTGCTTCTCATTCTTGATCCATACATGTATGCTGGGGATGGTGCTACTTTAGATGTATCATCCGGATTCGCCCCGATACTTTCCTGTCGCATGCGCACTTCAAATTTCGGTTTCTTGTAACTACAGTGGCGACAGGTGAGATGGTTCATCCCTATGAACACGTGCCGCGCAGCGCCTCGGCAATTGTCACCCTTAGTAGGGCGGGCAGGAAGCATCTGCATGCTTAGTCGATTGGATGATTTCGCCACGACGCACGAAGTTCTTCTGTGGCCTTTGATTTCGTTTGAGCTGCAGTGTTCTACCCAGAGCGCATTATGACCGTTCACGCCCGCCACAATCGCTGACGTACTGAGGCGTATGCGTTCACGCTGATTCGAGGATGATCCATAGCCTGTAATTTTCGGTGCAACGCAGCAGCGGCTCACCTGCCAATACGTATCAATTGAGATATGCGCATTTTGCATTGACAACAACATTCTCCTATAAGTAGTCCGTCCACCCGTCCCTTGCTCCCTTCGATGTGATAGAGTTACAGTTTTGCGCCGAAGTTCGACCAGGTTTTATTGCCAAACAGTGAGAAAATTCGATGTGCGCAGCTTCCCAAGTTGCCTAGTTCCGAGTCGCGCATTTGTCAGAAATCTGCTAGAGCAGAGGGACGAACATGCCCTCACAACAGCATGTCACCGACCTTTATGAGCACTCTAATGATTATCTAATAACACGCAATCGGTATTTTCATGATGATGCGCCAGCTCGTCGGAACACACACCGACGATTGGTGCAAGACACCGCGTCATCAATGCGACTGCCACAGTGACGTTTCGTAGCAGCAGGCATCGTCGCTGCCATGTACTCTCCAAGTCGTAATTATATATACTCTCCAAGTCGTGATTATTCAACGAAGTCGTGATTATTCAAATATTCTTTCATAATACTATATTTTCTTATACTCCCTGTCGCGCCGCGCACGGGTACACAACGCTAAAACAGGGGCACCCACTGTAAAGGGCCCTGGAAAACGACCTCAGGACGGTATCAACCACCGCGGGGGGATTGTGTCAACTCAATATACTGAGCAAGACAGTGCCCCGATTAATTCCACAAATGTGATAAGTGGGCACACCTTAGAGCCTTGGAGTTACACTTTTTCACTATATAGATTTCTACGCCCAATCTAGGATTAAAATGGAATACTTTAGGTGCACCAAAGGTATAAATGCGTTTATAAATACGAAAAGAATTGTAATACCTACCTACCTTGGGTGCACCAAATGTATTTACATGCGCACGATGAGGATTCATTAATACCGAATCATCAATACGTTATATACATATACATCGGATATTCCAATGTACATTTGTGATTGTGTCCGACTGTCCGTAGCGTAGAATCTGATCCTATCACACAGGTGTAAATTGATAATGCCACTTGTCAGCGAAGCATCCCATCTGAGGGATTTCTGATTATTGATAATTAGATTGCATCGAAGCACGAGTAATCACTGCGAACCATATGCCCCTTCGCACACGCACGAGCTCACAACTCGCTTCCTGTATCGCAACTACCATACGTTACCAACTAAGATACTTTAATACTATTACCCCCTTTAGGGGGTATATTATTTACTGATATTTTAATTATGAAGCAATGACATGTTACTTGACAAAGTGGATCACTGATACTCTCAACTGGGACCACACATATAATCTCCACGTTCGATTATTTCACAATACTGCTTACTTACTTTTTAATGCTGACTCATATCATGCATACTTCTGTAATTACTTATGGCCCATTCCTGAGATTGAATTATTTGCCATCGTAGAGGGTTCCAAATCTTCCGCCACATCCTTCTTGGAGCTCCACAAATTATCGTTTGTTCGGATCATCAGCCACTGGTTTATTTCCAGTCGAAATCCTCACTAAGCCCTAAACAGGCGAGGTGGTTGGATGAACTCGCTCTCCGAGTACAACTTTCGGATTGAGCACATTGCAGGTGATAAAAATAAAATTGCAGATGCACTGACACGCCTCTCTGCACTCTATGAACTCTCCGACTGCTTTTTAAACTCACTGATGGAGTATATTTCCACAGGTGTTGATGCAAAGATACTTCTGCCAATTCGTGGGAGGACAAGTTATCCCTGGTAGAGTTTGCAATCAACAATACAGTTTCCACCACTACCGGATATTCGCCTTTCTATCTGGACTCGTTGGCGCAGCCATTATTGTCAGGGTTATGACCGATGACACATGTGTCATACGTGTCATACCTGTCAGACATGTCATACCATGTCATGTCATGTCATGTCATGTCATGTCATGTCGAGGCATGTCATATATTATAATAACAGACAGTCGTCAGTACGGTCGACTATGACATGTACAGTCATATCATCTGTCATTTACTCAAGGTGAGACTTGAGTGACACATGTCATCGAGAGGCCAGTATGTGGACTCGAGATGGCAAAGCAAGATGGTGTCTTGAAGAACCGAATGGTTCGGAGAAAACTCATCTTCGCTTCGAGCATGTTCTGAACAAGCATGTGAGTATCATGTGGCTTATTCGTTCAGCGGATACTGATTGTTCAACCAATGCCTTGGGTTCACAACCCGATAGCGGTGGCATCTATGAGATGCAGGGCATTGCGTATAGATGAGGTAGCGTTGGGCTACAGCAGTAACTTCGGACGAAGCACTGCACTCATCACCCGCTCTTGCGCTGCACGAGGTGTTACTGTTCAATAACATCCGTGCTATCATATCATATCATATCTATTCGCTTGCTAGCGAGACCTTATCAGTTGGTATTCTAGTCGTCAAGGCGACGAACGAGGACAATCTAGTGTGAGTGCAGCAGTAGATATCGAATATTGTGCGCGCAGGTTTGCGGAGCGCGAATAATAACAGGCGTCGCAATCGCACATATACTGATATATCTGCATAATATCGACCGCTGCATAAGCGAATATTGTGCGCGAGGAGATATCGTCAAATCGCAGCTGATCGTACATATCGTCACCTATACAGCGCAAGACGGTGAGCATGCAGCATACATATGCGCAGCGATCACATATACGCGCAGTTACGATTCGCAGTTGTACGAAATTCGACATATTGAGACGCGGGCACAAAAATCATCATCAGAATATGATCCGCGCGAAAAATAGCATTTGTATCATATGCTATTCATATTGCGACAAGATGTGCTCATTATTAGCAGCGCGCACCATCGCGACTTTGATGATCGCAATAAATCGCCTTCTGTACACAACGATTACTTTGCAGTTTTTGATGACGAGATCAGTGTGCATGATGTCATCAAAATACCGTCATATCAAATACGTTGCAATAATCACTCGTCTGCGTGCGTCATGATATCCTTGACAGAATATATGTATGCCTGCTGGAATTATCATGAACAGATGACGCATGATGGCAGTATAATAATTAGCATGCCATACAATACTGTGATGCTTGCTGAGATAATACTTATTCATCCACTGTCAGATTCGCATACAAACCTGCAATCATGAGTGTGTACTGCATACATGCTGTGTGAGTAGCTTACACACACACACGCTCAACATGCCAGATAAGTGGATGTTCTGCAGCAACATCATAGTGTGTACAATTATTGAGTGTGCGGAGATTATAATACCTGCAGCACCACACACACACACCCACATACACTTGCAGTATACACAATCATTGAGTATATACTGAGTGCATGCAGCAGATGTACATTACATTACTTGTACATTATAAACTGAGCAATTATATCATTGTGACATGTGCATACATTATGCATACAGCTTGATCACGTTAGCAGCGGTAATGACTAAACCAGCTTGATCACGATAGCAGCTGCGGTGGGATATATGGCATCAAATCACAATGCATCAGACATTGCACATAAGCATACTGCTGTGCATGTAAACTATATTTGAACCCATATAGTGTAAGGTGCCTGAAGGTGGTCTTTAACACAATAATTAGCTCGATATACTCTGACGCAGGATTTGGGATGAGTATATTCGTTCTATTGTGGATCACTGAAGGGAATGCTCACCGGAACTATATGTGAAATAGACCAAGCAACTCATCACTGTAGATGAGAATATACAGGATTACAATCACTGCTAAGCTGATATACATCATGTTAGATATATTCTGTGATTGGTATACAGATCATCCTATATGATAGATCATCTTGGTATAGTGTAATACCAGTAATCACCTGTATACAAGTGTGTGTAGTAGCACAATCCCACACACACACACTCACATGTACTCAATCAGAAAGTACATGAACACAAGTCACTGCAACTTATGTATCATTAAATATGACATTACACTGATTCACAAGTGTAATAAATAATCACTGACACTACTATGTAAGTTGACAATGCACTGACTCGAAAGTGTAATGATTAAGAATCATATCAACACATAATACATAGTACCATCCAGCTTGATCACGATAGCAGCTGGATGTCAAGAGATGGCGATACATAAGGGACAGAATCAACCAACATGCTGTAGGGCTGGATGGAGAAATCTCTAGACCCGAAGGCATTATACAATGCTCAGATAAGCAGTTGGTCACTGCTGAGCATAGATTGTCCATTCGTCTCACATATCATCGCTGGAGCAACAACAACAACAACATTGCATTGTGACAATTGATTCAGAATTGATCAGCACAATAAGCATGTACATTCTCAGATCAGTAACTACATATCAAGGTAAGGTTTGCGCGGAGTCCAAAAATGCAAAAACTTTTCAAAATCTAGATTTTGAGATACGAGCGATTTAAGTTTGCGCTTAAGTATGGTTAAGTATGGGGCGTGACCGAGCGGTATCGACCATAACTTTTCATTAACGTGGTCAATTTGATACCTGAAGTGAGCAATATGTACAGGGTGCTATGGGCAGCCTATTTATCAAATAAACGATTTTTGAAAAGTTTTTGCATTTTTGGACTCCGCGCAAACCTTACCTTGATATTGAACTGGTACAGGTTGTTGTGGACACCACACACACACATTGTGTTGTGTGAGACTGCTTAGATTATTATCAAGCTATGTCCTAATCTATTTGGAATCTAAAGATATCATTTTGATATGCTTTCAATGCACAGCCATATGCCCAAATAGATCATAGGTTCTGACAAGTTATCACTTAAGTGGCAGACCCGCTTAAAGTTGATACACCTAATTAATCATTGGGAAGTGGACCAACTTCCATGGGTTTCAAATCAGCAAAACCCATATATATGTTCAACCACAGATGATGACCATCAGATATCTTCACTATTATGCCATGAAAATTACCATGTGCAAAAGTGAGATAAGTTGCATTAGTTCTGTAACTTGCAACTTCCACACACACACCGAGATATATATACTGAGGTACATACTTAATGGCCAAAAAGGTGGGAAATGGGTAAAAATCGTTGGCGATAAATTTCAAAACTGAAATTCCGACCCCATTTTATTTCGAATTATGATTATTAAGGAAGACTACTAAGGTATCTGAAAAACATAATGTGCATGGTCATATCTCGTGTAACACCCTAAATATCAGGTGTGTAACACCTAGGGGTATACATAGTTGTTGTACTAAAATACGTGAAAAATAAATACGTTAGATCTGAAAATGAAAATTTGGGTTTCATTTTTTTCGTTACCCTATTTTATTAGCTATTAAAAAATATGCTCAAAATAGTACAGCACCTGTAACACCCTAATATTGCATATATTCACGTGTACAGTTACAGGGGTGTAACATACCTCCTAAAAACCACGTGATACACAGTGAAAAATTAAATGCAGTTTTGCTTAAATTTCTTGGGAAAATGTTCATACTGCTTTAATTTAACATATTTTAGGGTTACTGATGGCAAGTAACACCCTAATATCACTGTGGGAGATAAGGGTCACTATAACGATATATACCCTGAAATGCCACCTACTGTATATAATAGGAAACACTTCGTGTTTGGCAGATATGTCATGCTGAAATCAGCACAGTCATGACAATATTTCGGGCAACAACCCAAGAACTGTAGGGCAACAACCCAAAAACTGTAGGGCGACAACCCAAGAACTGTAGGGCTGCAACCCTACAACTGTATAAGCTGCTTCCTACAAGGACTGCATTCTATATTATGAGGTATAAAGGCAACTGACAACTGCCTATGTATATTCACACTTCCTTGAGGGGGGAAGAAGGTGGATATATATATACATACATAACCTCATTATAATGTACAGATATACTACATGTACAAAATATAGATATATATACTATATATACACACACACACACACACTCAGCCAATTGAGGTATTTTGGTGTTGTGTTTTTTTAGATGGCAGAAGAATCGGACATTCCAGCTATCAATGCAGATCCGTCAACATGGTTCTTTGACATCTTAGGTTCCTACGATGCCTACAGTCGGTTCAAGATACCCAAGTGGCTCACTGGTTATGATAATACCCAGACCAGATTCGACCAAATAGGGTACTTCGATAATATCAGTCGCATGAGGCCCGACATGAGCAGATATAGAGATCCTGAGAATGAACCACAGGAACCAGACGAGGAGTATACAGAGGAACATGCTCCAACAGTTTTCACAGACCCTGATGATGATCCAGTACCAGCACCAGTTCCATCCACTTTAGTTCCAAAGGTGAAAATGACACCACCTAGGGAATTCAAAGCAGGACAGGATGCAGAGATTTGGTTGGAAACAGTGGATCGATACTTTCAGTTCACTTATCCAGGAGTTCCAGACAAGGACATTATCACAGTATTCCTGACACTCATACAAAACAACGACCGACATTATTTCCAGGTCGTGGCAAAACAACCAAATGACACATATGAGAAGTGTCACTCTTTCTGATACACAGAGACGTTGGCCTATTCCCGAGATCGAGCTATTTGCCATTGTGGAGGGCTTCCGATTCTTTCGCCACATCTTGTTGGGAGCTCCTGAGACTATTGTACGCTCAGATCATCAGCCACTGGTGTATTTCTAGTCCAAATCCACACTAAGCCCCAAACAGGCGAGGTGGTTGGATGAGCTCTCCGAGTACAGTAAACACTCAGTATTAAGGAATTAGCCGTTAAGGAATCAGCCAGCGTTTTGGGGGGGTCACGATGTTAGTGATTTGGCTGGCTGGACCAAAAAAAATAAGGAAGAGGTCCAAAATAAGGAAGGCGCTCGCTGGCTGGCATGCTTTCGGCAATCTTAACATAAGGAATTGACGCTGGCATAACTTGACGCGGTGCACATGGCTTTAGGCTAATTATTGCACATGGCATTAGGCAATTATTGGTGTTATGGTGTGTACACCATAATATAAGCTATGCATATGATTATACGCCTTACTTAGCTGGCACTAAGTGCCATACATAGTCAGACTGTGAAATTATGCCGTCCTTCATGTCTGTGTGCAGCTCTCTAAGCTGTTGCCTACTCGCTGGGTCCATTTTATCACTTCGAAAAATCAGCACAAAGTTTTCTCGAAAATTTCAGTTTGTAAGGCTGACGTGAGGAAAATAACGAATGGTGCTGGCTGGCTCATGAATCGCGTTCCTTCTAATGAACAATTCATTAGCACCAGCGGCAGGGGGTCACGATTTTAGTGATTTGGCTGGCTGGAGCCAGATCTCTGTTTCATTAAATATGAGTGTTTACTGTACAACTTCCGAATAGAGCACATTTCTGGCGAGAAGAATAAGGTTGCAGATGCACTCACTCGTATCTCTACACTCTTTGGACTCACTGATTGTCTGAAACACATAGACATCACCGAGGTTCCAGTCATTGACATACCGTCTACAGATCCTACATTCATTGCTCTAATATCTTCTTCATCAGCTCATCAGCTTCACGACATTATTATATCCCAGTATGATCGTGACACATTTGCACAGACTATATTGGCTAAGCTGACATCATCGACTTCATCACAGCCAGTCAGCAGCTTCGAGCTCATTCAGGGGTTGATCTATCGCAAGACCATATATGGCAGACAGTTGTACATTCCACCTACTGCCAAGGTCCCTACAGATGACGGTGAGATCACACAGCTTCGCCACATTCTCCTTCATGAGTGCCACTCAGCCACTATTTCTGGTCATGTAGGCAAAAATCGCATGCTTCATCTATTGCGTAGCCGATATTATTGGCCAGGAATGACGACGGCAGCTATCCAGTACATTCGGGAGTGCCCCGTGTGTCAACGCCAGAAAACGAGGAGACACAAACCTTATTATGGTCAGTCACATATACGATATTGTGTGCCTAAGACAAAATGGCTTGATGTATCTCTTGACTGGATTACTGACCTGCCTATCACCACTAATGGGCACGACAGTATATTTGTGGTAATGTGCCAATTCTCCCATCGCTGTCATCTCATTCCCTTCAGCATGACCTGGACTGCTCAGCATACTGCTTCGATACATATGCAGCATATTTTCGGCTCGGGGTTTATTCCGGATTAACTTTGGGGCGAAAACTAGATTAAAAATGATAGTTCCTACTTTCGAATTAAACGACACGTTACATGTCGTCCGCGTATGTCATATAGAGGGTAAACGTTATACTTATTGGGCACGAAGTGGGAACTGATTCCGCGCGATCGAGATGTCATCAGACCTGAGACAGGTCGGTCGTCATCATCATTTCGCCGGATCCGAGGTGCCACCGCTCCGAGGTGCACATGGTAAACTGCGAACGGAAGGTCAAAGGCAAAGGGGAAGGCAAAGGGTTTAAGATTTAGCGGCAGTAGGAATAGTTTTCAGAAGCATATGGAAAGTATTCTAGTGCTTCTGAAAACTATTCCTACTTCTTCTATATCCTAAACCCTTTGCCTTGCCTTTTACTGCTGCACGCGACCGGCAAGCATCTTTGAAACTTCCGAGTTTCAAAGATGCGTTTTGTATTTTGGGTGCACCCTAAAATTACAAAATAGCCGAGCGCTTCCCGTTTGTGCGAGATATTCATATGTATTCCATGGCATGTTTCATATGAATTAACACACATTGCTGGACTTCGGGTTTAGGCTTAGTTATTATGGGCTCTGACTAGCCCCTAGCCTGACCCTGCTTCCGTTTCGTGTCCGTGACATCCTAGCACTGTACTGTACAGTAGTACAGTACAGTAGTACAGTCATCGTTTCACTGTCTGGGTTTCCGAGAGCATAAAGCTTCGGCCAGACACAAGTTATATGATTATCAGTTTGGTTTCCTAGCGAGCTTAGCCGGACAGCGTATCTGTCTTCCTCGCAGGTTATAGGCCGCACCGGCTTTCCGGTGGTTCTGATGATGGCACAGCGCCTTGCTGTTGCCATGTTCGGCTAAGTAGGACGTAGGAGGGGTTGAGCGCCCACTTGGGCGGTGGTGAATTGCGCTTGCGGTATGGCCTTTTAGCTTGGCAGTGATGGCGGCACGCATTGTGCTCGCCTTCGCTGCGCAGGAGATCAGTTGGTGACGGATTGTATTTTACGGCAGCATCGTCGCAGCGAGGGTTGATTTGTTTCGTGCGCCGCTGGCTCCGGCGAGGTCGTTCCACACGTGACTTATTTTGGCCGCTCTTGCATTTTCCGCTTACGACCTGTGAATCGCGATCCATTCAGCTGAGACTTCTACAGAGCATCTGGCCGCTGTAAGCGTTCTCTCACCATCCCCCTGTTCAGCTCAACCTTCTCCCCTGTCTCTCTATCATGGTTACTACAGCAAATAGAATGACGCGTTCACGCGTCCGTAGATTGGAGACGATTTTTGACGATGTGGGTGCACAGCACTCAGCGACACCGCAGACACCGCAGCTGCCGGCTCCGACCACCGCGGCTGCGAGAGAAGTTCTTGAAAAATGTCAGCAGCTCGCTCGAGACAGTTTCGACAGACGGGTTGCCAAAATTGTTGCCACCAAAATTCTCGGAGACAAATCGGAGCGCTTCGCTGGTACGGAGACTGACGCAGTGGACATTTTTTCACAGCTCATGCATGAGCTTCGCGCTCAGTTTCTGCTCCAATCACAAGCATTTGCTCCCCTGTTTGACTTGGCCAACATGACTGTGGAGGCTAGGCATGAGGCGAATGAACTGCTGCTATCGGCTCTGACATTTCTGGCTCGCCCTGGCTCGCCTGCTCGTGACTGGCTTGAGGCCTCTGGGTCCGACGTTCCTGGAGATGGCAAGCGCGCTGCCCTTGAGGTGGTGCGCATGCTCCAGGAGCGTTCGGAACCCTTTGACTATTTTGAGTTGCTGCTGGCGGTTCGCATCCCCAGCAGCAAAGATCCTGACCGTGGCATCCGTGAGTTCAATGGCCTGTTGCGGGACGTTCAGCGTTCCCACAACTTGCCAGAGGACGCGGTGAAGCGGCAGTTTCTCAAGGCTCTCGGCAATTCGGCGTTGTACCGTGACTTGGCTAATTCCTTGGCTCGGGCTGACCAGCGGCAAGGCGTGTCTCTTTTGACTATTCAGGCTCGTGTGCGGGAGCAGTTCCGCCACGGCCTGCAAGTCTCTGACACTCCTGTTTCGGCTCTGTCATTCGGCGATGGCGCGTCTGACCTAGCTGCGGCGTTGTCCAGTCTGCAGAAGCAGCTGGAGCGCATGCAGCAGGACATTCGTGACCTAAAGCGGCAGAAACGGGAAGGAGCACCGCCTGCGGGCAAGCACCTTACCCGCTCTGCTGCTAAGCATCATCGTGCTGGTGTTAAGCCGCTTGGCACCGCTCCTCCTGTCTCGTTTGACAAGAAGAGTGGTGCCTTCGTGCCCCACTGCAAGAATGCGGTGTGTGCACAAAGTGGTTTGAAAGCACTGGCATGCTGAATGCCCCAACGGCGGTCTTCACTCTGCCCACTATTGTAGTGCGGTTGAAGACTACGAGACTGACTGCTTGGCTGTTCGTTTCCAGCGTTTCTATGACGCGGGAGATGAGCACGCCTTCGAGTCGCTCTGCACGATGGAGGGTCGCCCAGAGGTGTGCGAGCTGTCGGCGCATTCCTTTGTGCCGGCTGAGCCCACATCTCTGAAGCACTTTCAGGATGCGGCGGCTTCCGCTCAGGATGCGGCAGCTGACGGTGACGGCGAGGCTCACTTTCCTCTGGCCACATTCCACTCGGGTGCACGGGGTTCGATTCCGCCACCGCCTGCGGTTCGGGATCACTCTGCACTCGTGGCTGGTGGTGTGCCTACGGCTCATGACCCACCAGTGGCTGTCCCTGGCTCTCTCGGCTTGCCTGGTCCTGTCCCATCGCTCTGGCTTGGCGACTCTGCACCGGCTCCACTGTTTGCTGGCATGACGATTGAGGCTTCTGACATTGGCTCTGAAGGCTCTGACAACGACCAAGGCTCTGACGATGACTCTGACGGCGGGCAACGAGTGGCTTTTGACTCCTTCGGCACCCTTGAGCATGGCTCTGACAGGGGAGCATCGCCGGCAGCAGCTCCGGTGTACCGTCCGCGGGCTCCGCCGGGCTTTCTCCGATGTGCGTTGATGTCTTCGGTTCTCTGCTGTTCTCTGTTGGCCAGTGCTACGGCATCTCTGGTTGCCGTGGGCGGTGGTGACAGGGGCCTGGTTGAGCCCGGAGTCACCGTCCATCGATCTACTGGGGATCTCTTTGCTCCGGATCTGCCACTTGGCTTTCTGGACGTCCGTGATTGGCCGCCTGACGATCGAGTTCTTGCGTCTCTTTCTTCGGAGTTCAAACCACCATGGGAATCTACTTATCAGAATTCTTCAGTTGATTTACTCTCTGCTGTGGAACCGCCTTGCCCACTTGGGTCTGGTGGTGCTCAATTTACAACAGACGGCTTGCATTTCACTTCGGGACTCTGCTGTATTTACATCCCAACCGCTGAACTCGGCTCTGCTGACCAGCCTCAAAGTGGCTGAGTTTCTTGGCGTCTATCCTGGCAGCTTGATTAGCTTTAGCCCAGTAGTGGGATGACCGGGTCAAGACCCCGGCACCCAGCTAGAAGTGATCGGTTTCCACCGAAGTGAATGTTAGGTGTTTGTTTATGTCTCGTGGCTATATTCCTGTACCTGCTTTGCTAGGTGGTCACACCCACGGGTGGTGTGCTGGACTTCGGGTTTAGGCTTAGTTATTATGGGCTCTGACTAGCCCCTAGCCTGACCCTGCTTCCGTTCGTGTCCGTGACATCCTAGCACTGTACTGTACAGTAGTACAGTACAGTAGTACAGTCATTGTTACTGTCTGGGTTTCCGAGAGCATAAAGCTCCGGCCAGACACAAGTTATGTGATTATCAGTTTGGTTTCCTAGTGAGCTTAGCCGGACAGCGTATCTGTCTTCCTCGCATCCCGCACCAGACGCTGTTCCCGAGCCAAGATGGGTTGCGGGTCAGTGTCTGCGGGATAACGCAACGCGGCTGGCTATTACCCTTCGGGTGGCTTAAGCCACCCTAACAGCGATTTAGGGTGGCTTAAGCCACCTTAACGTTTTCAATTATTACGGGAGCTATCGGTACCGGAAGCTAGATTTTTTTAGCTCAAAATTACGGCGACATTGTCTTCTTTTAGACACTATGTGCACTATTAGGCGAGCCCAAGTTCCCGGTGAGCAATTTTGGGAAGTATCCAAGAGGGTGCAACATTTAGTAAAATTTGAGCGATTTTCCCGGTTTTTGCATACCCGTGCTACTTCAACCGAGATTTTGAGGGTCAAGATGACCTCGGATCAAACTTTTGGCAAGACACTGCAGAAAGAGCAGCTCGAGATCTTGACAACATGGGTCTCCAAATTTTGAAAGCGTCTTCGAGGAAGCCCCCGGTGAGCTAATTAGCTTAAGGTGGCTTAAGCCATCTTAAGGAAAATTGGGAAATACCCACCCTACTTCAACCGAGATTTTGAGGGTCAAGATGAACTCAGATCAAACTTTTGATATGACACTGCAGAAAGAGCAGCTCAAGATCTTGACGACATAGGTCTCCAAATTTTGAAAGCACCGCCGAAGAAGCCCCCATGGGCCCTTTAAGTTAAGGTGGCTTAAGCCACCTTAAGCTGCGGGTAATAGGCACGGCGTGCTCCTCCTGGTGCGACTCACGCAGTGCCACCGGTACACAGCCCTTGATGATGTCCATCAGGGCTCGCCGTCCATCACGGTCAGACGAGGCGTCGGTGCCAGTCAACCAGACGTAGGCGTTGCTGTGCTTCTCGATAACCAGAGCCAGAACGTCGAAGAGCAAGCCGTTGACCTTGGTCACCACACGAGCCAGAGGGTCGTCGAGGTCAAAGGACGCCAGCTCCAGCCCAGCCGAATGAAACTCCGTACGCAGCTGCACCACCAGCTCGGAGAGGAGGCCAGCGTCGTCCGTACCGCGGAAATGGTGCTTTTTGTCACCAAGGACATCCTCGCGGATACCCTTGGCCCACTGGCGGTGCAGACGCGCCTTGTAGACTTCGTCAACCAGCTTGCTCTGCTCCTGCAAGTACTTCCTGGTCGCCACGTCTGCATCCTCGTTGGAATTCGGAGCGGGGGTCGGAACAGTTGGCGTACGCACCGTCGGACTGTTCCGAACCCCGTCTAATAGCCTCAGTGAGGCGTCGATGTCACTGTCCCTGTCCAGGGACTTCTTCGCTCGGGTCAACATGCCCATACTCTGAAAAGCCAGAGGGGAGGTGGTACGCAGTCGCGCGGTTGGGTGTGGTAGCGGAAAAATGGTAATGGTCAGCAGCGGAGAGGAGCTAAGAGAGTGGAGCGGCGAGGGGCACTCGAAGATGTCGTCGAAGTCGAAGGTGTCGCGAACACCAGCCCAGAAAACAGTAACCAGCAGGGCCAGTGCCGGTGCAAAACTGGATCCGAACATTGCTAAGACTAGTCCGTAACGAGGCGCGGCCCCCATGGCCGCCACTCCCAGTTGCTTACCGCAAACAATTTATACCATAATTCCTAGTCGCACCCAAACGCGCATGCGCGCACCACCTCTCCAAGCGGCCGTTTAGCCAATCATGGCGAAATCAGCAAGTGGAATAAAAGCGTGGATGGGGCCACGACCTACTGGAATATCCTAGTTCACTAGATATCAGAAACTCCCGAACTGTGTGGATAAACTCATAAGATAAATAAACCCTAAGCTAGATATACCCGGAACGGTCTCGGACGGTTTCGGAGTCTAGCCTACCTGTGACACAACGTGTGTCACGGCACGAACCTATAGATCAGTCAGCAGTCCAGTGTTGGCCTAGGAGTCTGTCATAGGGGCCTGACCGGGACTCCCAGTCAGGGCTGCCTATACAATTTCAGCATCCGGTTTGACCTTGCGACCCACGTACGCGTAAGACCCGAACCCTGAGAGCCGGCCTGCATTTCGAACCTCCCCACCCTGCCCCCCCGCCAACCACCCCAAAAGTATTATTTTGCCACTCTTCTAGTGTGTTGGGACACCTCGCGCGCCGCACGAATCGAAGCGGTTCGCTCGCTACGCCCTGCTCCGTCAGCGCAACCATGCTCGGGCCACACCCCCTCCAATGCCCCCACCTACCACAGTCTACATCAACAACCTTTTGCACTAGAATTAGGGGTGTGCCGAGCCTTCATGTGGCAAGGCGCGGTAGTCCCACATCCCACCTGATGTCCTTCGTCATCCCCACCATGCATCTTGCCTTGGCCATCGAGCTACACGCCGCTACAGCACGCCAACTGCACCCTACCTGTCGATGTCGTCCCACCAATTCTGGGGGGTGGACCGTCATAGAGATAGATTCTAGGTTGTTCGTGTTCGTGAAATGGAGACTGCAGATCGGAGAACTCTCGTCGATCTTTATCACGATCTCGAGATCTGGACGGTGTTACGCGGACGATCGACTCGCGAGTCATGATCGCGACTGGTCCACTACGCCACACCGCGCTACACCAGCGCCAGCGATAGAATGTTGAAGCAAGTCAACCCCTAAAGCTAAAATGTATTCCTCGTCGTAATCTCGTCAAGATGAAGTTCACACAACCGTCGAACTGTAGAACATCCTTTTTCTATGTTTCAGGAGAAAATTGCGAGTTTTCCGAATTATGTAGCGGATATGTGAAACTACGGGCTTAATGTGTATTTGTTTACGTTGAGCAGAAAGCCCTTCCCAGCGAAATCAGGGCCAGCTTCTCCTTGACTCTTCCCCGAGACACGTATGCTCGGCTGGCAAGTCACTCTGTAGATACTTGTTGTCTTCTTTAATCTGGCTAACATTCCACAGTAAACCTCGTACGCACAGTGAATGGATTTTGCGTGTGAAATTTCCCAGCGAGAATCGTAGTTTGCGATAACCCTGACTCATAATCCGACAACCACGAACAGCCACATGGAGAGCGGAATATCTTCTCATGGGTGAGGCATCACGCTGACCTGTTCACGCTATTACGCGCACATGAAAACATTGTCTCAAGTTTAGATTCCATCTGTCAACCCAGAAAATTTGAAGTTACGGTCCGGGTATGTGGCGCAACACTCCCCGCAAACTGAAATTGCTCTCCCCCTGGGTTGACGACGAGTTGGAAATGATTAGACACGGCAGAAGGAAACAGCAGTTTGAAATTTTGGTGTGTGAGAGAAGTCCTACCAGCAACAGTTACTGCACGGACGCAAAATGAATTCTTTCTCACGAAAGCCATAAAGCATCCGTCTTCATTCAACCAACCTTCTCGCATATGAATCACGGTAACTTATTCGTTCATCAACAAAGCTAGTCTTCACGTGCCTTTTGCACACATCGATACAGAGGCTGGGCGATGTTGAGTTCTGCTGGAAGTCTGAGTTGTCCCTGTTGTGGAAATATTGGTCGCTGTCTCTCGCTCGTCGGTGCTGTCGGTCATCGAGCTCTCACTTTTGAACCTCACGCCTTTTCACGAGAGCAGCATTTTTTAATGACTATTCTTATTACGTTCCAACACCAAGCCTGCCTCGATGGCGGACGCTCGTGCGTACCGCAAATATGCTGACCAGCGAGTATCTTGAACGAGCTCGAGACTTCCCTTGTGCGTTCTCGTTGAGAATCGCTTCCGGGAAACTTCAGTAGATTTCGCGCGTGAGGCTGCATAGCGCAACGTGCTTGGTTCACTTGCGTTTTACTTTCGCTCAGGTACACCGGGACGGCGTTGGCATTCATCGACCATGAAGTGATGTGCTACGCCTCGGGCTCGGGGCTCGTGTTCACAAACGTCAAGGAAGGTCTTCAGCAGCACTGTCTGAAGGAGGGGAACGGTGTCTCCGCCTTCGCCGTGTGCCAGAGCCTCGGTGTCTTCGCCATCTCCGATCACAACATCGATCCCACGGTGCTCCACCCTGCTTCCACCCGCTGCGGTGTGCATCGCTTAATCAGCTGGCGCTGGCTGCGTACGCGTTCGTTGGTGCGAAATGAACTGAAGTGTGTGGATTGAGAAATGCGGCGCGCTCCGGATACAACCCAAGGAACCCCTCCATTCGAGTGCACTTGTAGAACACCGGCCACGAGCGGGGCTGCCCCCCGCATCCCGAGGTCAGCCGCATCCATGTGAGGGCAACATCGGCGTTAAGAAACGAGGGTCGGTCGCTTCAAGCTCCTTTTTAGTGCGCTGTTTGTCGGTTCCCACACCAAGTTCTTGGAGGTTTCCCAAGTCAGTGGGGTCGCCACGGTAACTTTGACGATTGAATGTGGCCTGTTTTTGCTGACACTCTGACAGATTCAAGTGCATGACTATCACACCTTCAATAAGGTGGCCGAGTTGGAGGGCGGCGCGGAGCTCAAGTACAGCGCCCTAGGCTTCTCAGCTTGTGGCCGATTCCTAGTCGCGCTCGGCGAAGTCCCCGGCCTCAAGCTCACCGTGTGGGACTGGGAACACAAGGAAGTGGTCGCCTCCACCGTCGTGCAGGAGTCACACCTCGGCAACGGCCTCAGCTTCTTTCCTGGCGAAGGCAAGCGCATCACACTCCCCTTACCCCCGAACGAGCTTCCTGGTTCCAACAGGGCCAAGTTGGATAATCCAGTTGGGGGTTCTTGCTGGCGTCATCCCTCCGAGCAGAGGACTTCCCCCACATCGGCGGCTCCGGGCATATACACCACTCCTACACCGGCGCCCTTGTCGGATAGAGTCCTCCTTCCCTCGCGGCCGTGATGGATATTTCAAGAGAACTATGGGAGTCACGGGGGGGGGTGCCTGAGTGTTGAAAGGGGAATCGGGGACTATCTCACCAGCGGAGGTTTCTTTACTGTTGGAAGGACAGTGCCGGAGAGCTCTCAGCATAGCGGGCCGCTTAGCTCCTGACGGGTGTCAGCACACTGGGAGGCTAAGCATCGGACTTTTTGTTTTGGCGCACGTTAGGCCAGGGATGGGAGAGGCTCAACATGGGGGCGGCGGGGGGGTTCGAGCATCTGGCAGGGCTTGGGACAATGTTCTGCGTGGCCGGGCCACGGGCGGTGCGTGTATTCATGCTCGAGAAGACGATGACGTCCTGGAAGCTGGCGCACCAAGATGTCGACCTCCAAGAGCACCTCCAGCTGGAAACAGATAGGTCAGGCGAGGACGGCGAGACACAGGAGGGCCCGGCTGAGGTGGTGCGCTCCCAGGCCGCCACGTTATCCTTTGACTCCTCTCCGCCCACCGTCTTCAGATTATATCGTGCTGCATGGTCCGGTTCCCAGTCGGCGGTCTGCTTCATCAAAGCGGGGGACGCAGCGACTACATGATTTGTAGCCGAAGTGGGAAGACTTGCACGCCGAAGACGTCGTCTGGTCACTCGCGCTGCCGCAGCTCTTCGCATTTGTCGTGGTTTTCCTCCTGAACCGTTTTCCCCGCTCTCGTTCTGTCTTTCTGCCGGCTGGTCTAAAGCTGGACGGCTGAGACACGGCGCCGGGCGGTGAGCCCAGGCGGTCAACTGCTTCTGCTGGCTTCCCGATGGGAAGCTGGCCCTCGGCACCTCCAACGACCTGTTGCTCACCTGCGCTCCCTTCGCTGTAGAAGGTAAGGAGCATAAGCGTCGCGATTTCAGTCGCCCGGCAGTTCTCTCTTGACGACCCTACCATGGCAGTTTGCATTCAAAATTGGGAATGTACCTGAACGGTGTGAGTCTACAATAAGGCAGTCTCCGCGCTTGTCATCTTCTGTCTTTGGTCAGCTTGTTGGAGTCGGAGAGGCTAAAGCCACACCATACCGAGGAAGTTAACGTCGTGTTCACGCCCATGCCAGTTGACGACCGCATTGAGTCAGCAGAAAACCTGAAGGCTTCATAGGCTCCACCGATGCATTTGATCGGGGTTTCCCGCATGTCTCGCCTGGATTGCAGACGATACCCCCCTATCGCAGCCGCCACACTATCGCAGACGATACCCCCCTATTGCAGCCGCCACTCTATTGCAGACGATACCCCTCCTATTATAGCCGCCACCCTATCGCAGACGATATACCCCTATCGCAGCCACCACTGAGATAAGACTCTAAGGAAATGCTCTCCAGTCAGGTCACACCTCCCTTTTCTCCCTTTTCTCCGATTGACGCGCACTGCGCGAGGCAGGCTTCAGAAGGCAGGCTCCGGCCGGGAGAGCGCGCTGTAGACAAGGTTCTTCCGGCACCGCATGAATCTCCCCTCCGAAGAGGTGGAGGAGGGGTGTTTCCCGGCTCTTCTTGGTGCCCGGGGCGTGCGCGCGGTCGGAGCCCAGCCTCTGCCGTGGCCCCCAGCCTCTTTTGGGGGCCGGCTGCCCGGGTCGACCCCAGGCTCCTTTGCCAGACAAGCCTTCAACAAGGCACTCTTCCTGCCGCGGCGCCGGCAGCTCTGTTTTCCTTGCTTTTCTGTACGGGGCGCCCCAGTGGTGTGAATTGTGCTGAGCTGCCACGGTGCGGATGCGCCGGCACAGAGGAACCCACCACGCCACATGCAGAGACGGTGGGCCTCTTGAGCAAAGTGCACGTGACGTACTTCCGTGACAAGCACGGCATCGCTGCCCTCACCATCACAAGAGAGCATCTCATCGTGGTGTCGGGGGGTGGAGAGGTGACCACCCATTTCCCTTCGCCACCACCAGAGAGCCTCTCATTGTACCATGGTGCGTGTGGTGGAGAGGTCACTTCTACCCCAACACAATGAAGCACGATGCCATTGTTGCACGGAGTGAGGGATTGGGAACTGGCTTTACACGATGCCAACAACACGGCGAACGTGTTGGAAACTGTGATTGCGCCACCAGGACGCGATGCGAGAAGGCCAGGGAGCATGCAACTCATGCCTGAGTGTCTCACATTATTCTGGAACCCGCGAGGGACACCCCTTTGAGCGGGACCCAGAAGCCTTGTTGAACAATTAAAACTTGCATGCACACGTATCAAGCCCCGAGGCAGGAGCGGTGGGAGGTTCAACCAGAGGCGTGGAGGGAATGCAGGGGAGGAATTGCGAGGAGTGAGGGGGAGAAGGGGAATGGCCGGATGTGTGCAGGTGCTGTGGATGGACTACGACGGGCAACAGACGTTCTGCAGCTCGTCAACGCGTGCTGCAGGGGTGGTATGTGCACACCTCAACTCGAGCTTCGACATAATCGCTGTGGGCACTAGCACCGGCGTGGTGACGCTGCTGAACATCCGCACTGACAAGGCTTCGGCGCCAGCTTCGCTGCTTGGGTCGGAGGACATGCAGGTGGAGGTGTCTGACTTGTGCAACTGCCACGTGGGCGAGGTATCCGATATGGTTCCGATTTCGGGTGCGCGGCAGCCCCCTCTCCCTGTGGCTGAACTCCAGCATTTGTGCTGAAGGTATGTCAGACGCGTGTAGAAGCTGCCTCGGGATGGCACCGGGTTCCCCACCTCGGCCGCCAAAGCCGTGTTGCGGAGCCTGGCGAAGGAAACCCTCAACAGCAGAGTGAGTTGTGCTGACTCGAAACTGTCCTGTTCCTCACCAGAGGCGCAGTGCGCGGGGGGCTTGGAAAGTGCTTCGGCGCGTGAGGGGCGATGCAAGATGACGTTGAGGCGGAGCGTGCGGCATGTCGGGTTGGGGAGGTGAGGGGAGGGCAGGCGGGAAAGTGGTGAGCGGTGGGCGGGATGGCACGCTGCGGATGTGGAGTTACTCTGATGACGAGGGGCTGATGCTGATGGCGCGGCGTGGGCTACATCGGCCCGTGACCGCCCTGGCATCCTACATGAAGGGCACAAGCGGCATGCTGGCGCTGGGCACAACGGAGGGGGCGGTACAGATTCTGGACCCCGAGACCCTTTTCATCGGTCCCAGCTTCCAGAAGCCAATCTTCTCAGCATCCGTGCACTCAGGCGAGGTGGTGCAGCTGCTCTTCTGCCCGTTCTGCAACTACCTCGCCAGCCGTGGCTCTGAAAACCGCGTCTTCTTCCTCGATGCCCGAGGGGGGCACGTCGGGGTGACCCCACTGGGCTATGTTGACGCTCCCAAAGGTGCCCAGATCCACACTATGGCATGGACCCAGGTACTGCCTCGCTACTTTTCTCCTCGCATTTTTTCTCGCCCCGAAATGACTTCTGTTGCCCTGCTGCCAGCCACTGAGGCCGGCCCCTTCGCCACATGCTCTCAGAGATGACGTGGCAGGGGTCCTCTGGTCATACTGGAGGTTTCCATGCTGAGAAGGGGTGGTCAGGATTGACTATCGGTGAGCTCTGGCTCCGAAGGCTTATTCCTTGCGTTCCTGGCCATGGATCGATATGGCCAATGTGCTGACTCAGGAGATGCTCCCTGGCCATCATTCCCGCACCACCTGCCTGCTATGGCCTCGTACCGAGCGGCTGTGCGGAGGGTGTCGGGTATGGGGAGGAGGGGGGCGCTCAGGCGCCGAAGGGGGATCTGCAACTAGTGCTGTCGTGCGGGCACGGAGACCTGTATTTCCTGACCCCCCCGGCCATCGGCACAAAGCCTGCTGACACATATGAGGTGGACCCAGACCAGCTCAACATGTGGTTGATTCGAGTGCAAGCGCCAGTCTGTGGTCTCTACTTCACGCAGCTGCAAGCAGGGATGGGTGGGGGTACCCATCACATGGTGGCGCACGCCGCCGACCGCAAGATCCGCAAGTACAAGGTGCGTGTCGCGGAGATGGAGCCAGTGACGCTTGCACGGCCGCCTACGGACACCTTCTTAGCAGCAGACCTGCAGCGTGCCTCCCATGCCAAGCGAGGGTCCATCCTGGTGCTCTCCGCGGACAAGAAGTTCTTCGCCACGGGGTCCGATGCGGGTGCCCGCCCGCAATGCGCGCCCCCCTCACGCCTTTGACCCTTCACCGCCACCCTTGCATCGCCACGGATAGCTGGGTGCAACCTCGGGAGCACGGTGGGCATCGGCGGGCTGTGGAGCGTGGTCCAGGGCGCAGCAAATGCGCAGCGCGGACGCTCCATGTTCACGATGACGCGCGCTGTGCAGGGGCAGCATACTGTGAGCGTGTCAGCGCCCACCGACTAAGTGCTCAACGGAGAAAAGCCAATGCACGCTCTATCTACATCTGAGGTTGTCAGTTAATAACCCACCTGCGGGCAATAGCTGACGCTCATGACACTGCTGGTTGGAGCCTGCTCCCTGAGGTACTGGGGGTTGCGTGGGGGTGAGGCCACTAGGGGACGTGGTGGTGAACACGCTGGTGGATATGAACGAGCTGTTGCGCAAGAATCTGCTGAACGCAGCGCACGGCGTGGCGAGTATGTGCTTCCTCTCCCCGGAGCGGCTGCTGGTGGCCGGTCGGGACGGCGGCATCCACTCGATCCGCGTCTTCAATCCCGGGGAGGGGCACGTGCACATCACGCCGAAGGACTCGAATCTGCAGCGCGACCCGCCCCCGCCTAAGCACCTGGATAAGCCTCAGAACCTGATGGAGAAGCGGGAGAAGGAGCGCCACGAGAGCCAGCAGGAGCAGCGCGAGGCTGCCAACCGCTCGATGGTTTCCCAGCTCGAGAAGATCCGCAAGAAGTTCCGCACGGCTTTGCTGCGCAACGACAAGGTCACCCCGTCGACTCTCCGCGCATGTTACACGGCCCCACTCCCTTCGCATGCTACACGGCCCCACTCCCTCCACATGTTACATGGCCCCACTCCCTCCGCATGTTACACGACCCCACTCCCTCCGCATGTGAAGCAGCCAGTCATAGATGTGCGGCCAGGCATAGACGTGCGTGTGGGAGTGAAGGTTTATGCCTACGGTTCATCCCGCCATCCATGCCGCTTTGCTTACAGTGTGGGTGCAGTTTCTTGGCACGGCCCCGCCCTGTCTTGGGTGCAGCTAAAAAGTTCCTACGCACTTTGTTTTCTCCATCCCAGTGGATGGTGATACAGGGGCCTGAGGGGACGGCGGGAGGCATGAACTTGCAGGTACCGGAGATGGAGAAGCTGAACGCGAAGGAGTTTGTGGTGGAATTCGAGCTGCGCGACGAGCTCATTGCAGACGGCGAGTATCAAATCGCCACGCTGCAGGAATCGAACCGCCAGCTCAATCTGAAGACGGACCTGCTGGCCGAGCGTGTGAAGATGATGTGCTATAATGAGATGCAGGTGTGAGGCGCCCCTGTATCGTGCAGGGAGTGCAAAGAGCAGGGCCGGGGGGCGGGCAGGCCGGCAGGATTGCAAGGGGGCGCTAGTGCAGGGGCCAGGGGCTCTGCAGTGCCTGTTGCAATGACTGTGACGACAGCGCTAACAGCTGCTGCGACTGTCATCGCCAGACTGGACACACACTGCTGGATACCGGATGATCAAGGTTGCTGGATGGGCAGGGATTGCTGAGGGGGCACGTTGACCAGCCATGATTGAGGAGGTAACACAAGTAGTAATCACCAGGGGATTGTGATGAACTGGGAGGACAGAAGGAATAAAGACCATAGATGACTGAGGGGGCAGGATGACTGGCATTGACTGAGGAGGCAAGATGACTGGCATTGACTGAGGGGGCAGGATGACTGGCATTGACTGAGGAGGCAAGATGACTGGCATTGACTGAGGAGGCAAGATGACTGGCATTGACTGAGGAGGCAAGATGACTGGCACAAGATGACTGGCATTGACTGAGGCAAGATGACTGGCATTGACTGAGGAGGCAAGATGACTGGCATTGACTGAGGAGGCAAGATGACTGGCATTGACTGAGGAGGCAGGATGACTGGCATTGACTGAGGAGGCAAGATGACTGGCATTGACTGAGGAGGCAAGATGACTGGCATTGACTGAGGAAGTAGGACAATGCGACTGGAGGTGGGACCTATGTGGAGCTTTGCGGGCATGCGAGGAAGTGCTGTGGGATGGCACAGACGGCACCACCTGCCTAACGGGATGTCACGAGGGCTGTGATTCCTGCTACAAACGTCACGCACCACACCCGTCGTCACACACCTCTGCTGGGCTGCTTTGTCATCGCAGTTGTGACGTATGACAAGAGTCCAGAAAGGCATGGTGCCAGGTACTCCGGCGGTGCTTGCGCAGAGGGCTTGTTGGGCGCGTTGAGACGGCGGGGCGGGGGTGGCCACAAGCAGATGCGCGGGTTGAAGATCACCGGTTTTGAGACGTCGACAACGGTGAGCAACTTCCCGATGCGAGTGCTGCCTGGGCACGAGGCTACCAAGCTGCGCAAGGTGACATTCCTCCGCCGGGTCGAGCGCAACGAGCGCATCCTCCGTGCCAAGGACGAGCTCAGCGTCATGACGCAGATCGCCATGGATCAGGCCCGTCTCGCTTGCCCCTCTCCTTTGGTCCCCTCCCCATGGATAAGACCTCCCCGCTTGCCCCTCTTCTGTGGTCCCCCTCCCATGAACCAGGCCCGCCCCGCTTGCCCTTCTCAACTGCCCCCCTCCCATGGAATGAGAGACGGTTGAGGGTTCCCACAAACGGATCGCAAATGAGGCCGCATCGGACCCGCGAGCCTCCTGGGAGCAAATGAGGCCGCATCGGACCCGCGAGCCTCCTGGGAGCAAATGAGGCCGCATCGGACCCGCGAGCCTCCTGGGAGCAAATGAGGCCGCATCGGACCCGCGAGCATCGTGGGATTAGGAACATCTCTGCACAGTGCAAGCACGGAATAAACCGTCATAAGCATCCACCGTGATGCGCTGTGGCACTGCCGCTACAGCCGGAGAGCACATGCCCCTCCGCGGACGCTTCCTGTGTGGACGTCTCTTGCGCAGCTGTGTCCTCGGGATTCTCGGGATGTCCGTGTTCTTCATCTGCAGATACTTCCTCGACACGATGCGCTCCACCCCCTCGAGGGGCGCATCATTGGACCGGGGCTTTTCTCCCACAGGTGAGCGTGGCAAACTCCACCTCCGAGGGCGAGATCGACCCGGACGTGCCCCCCGCGACGCCCGCCGCTGATGCCGGGGAGGATGAGGAAGACGAAGGGGACAACACGGGAGGTGGGGATGAGCTCGGCGCAGTCAATGGGACCGATCATTTATACTACCATGCCTTCGAGCTGTACACCCCCGGGCGTCGCATCACACAGATTGTGCTCCTGCAGGTTGCGCCTCCTCCCTGCTTCCAGCCCCTTCCTCGGTGCTCGCACCACACGGGGTGAATGACTTGCCGTCACACGCAGCTCCACGCTGCAAAGATGGCGGAGACATGCCGTGCCGCGGTTTGTGTGGCTGGCCTCTGATGAGTGAGCTGATGAGTGAGGACGATCCGCGGCGCGCTCATAGGGATGCCTCGAGGCCGGCTCGGTGGTGCGATCTGGTGCGGCGCGCGCCTAACATCTTCCATCCGATGCGGAGGAAGAAAAAACATATATGGCTCCAGAAGGTCCCCCTCGGGGCTGGGTCTGCCGGAATCAGGCTGCAGTGCCGGCCTCTGGGTTGTGGAGCCCGAGGATTTTGGCAAACGCTTGTTGACACACGGGTGCGGGGTTGCGGCGACAGTCCGAGATCCGGAAGTTGAGCATGTCATTCAACACCAAGGTGAACGCGGCGCTGGATCGCAAGTACTCGGACCTGGAGAAAGCGACAGAGAAGCAGGAGCGGATGCTGGAAATCCTTCAGGAGCTGAAGTCTGAGGAGACAGTGAAATACCTCAAGATGGCTGCGACGGAGCAGCCAGAGGACGTGCTCGTGGTGAAGGACTCGGAGGTGACTGCGGAGAAGGTGCTTACGGCGGAGGAGCGTCGCGTGAAGGAGGAGAAGGAGCGCTATGAGCGTGAGCAGGTCTGCCCAAATTCCCCCCCCCCTTCTTTGCTTGAGCCAAGGCAGCTGGCATGGATGTTAGAGCGCTTGGCGCGGGGCGCGGTGTCGTGAACTTCCTCACCAGGCGCTTGTCGATCTGGACAGGCGGAGCTTGCGGCGAAGGACGACACGTTCATCCGGGCGCTGAAGGACATGTTCGACGGCACGTTGGAGAAGAAGAAGACCGGCGTGCTGGAGGAGCTGGCGCGCGAGCCTTGGATGGACCAACCGCGAGAGCTGCTTACCCAGGACCAGATACGCGAGCTCACCGAGTTTGAGGCTAGGGTCAAGGTATTGTCCACGGGAAGTGCGCCGACCCCCTGGTGGTGGCACGCGTGCGGAGTGAGATATGCAGCAGCCTCGGGCATCCCGCCTCCGATGATAGGGAGGGTAGGCAGGCTGATGCTGCGGCGTGTGACTTGTGGTGTGCGTGCCCGCGGCCTCCGCGAGGGATGCTCTCCTGAGGGGTGGCCTGGCCCGCACGCATCGCAGGTGTACGAGGAGGAGATGGGGAAGCTACGCAAGGCTCTAGAGACGGAGTTCCGACAGATCCAGACGGAGGTGGAGGCGGTGTGCAAAGCGTTCGACATGCATCTGCTTGAGCTGTTCCACGAGAAGATGCGCACTGACCAGCAGGTATACGTGTGGGAGCTGATGTGCGTGCGCCTAGCGCGGTCGCTCGCAGACCTGAAGGATACTGAGCAGGAGATGGCCACCAACACTCAGGAGCTCAACCTCCTGAAGATGACCAAGGTGACGCACCGCGCAATGCACCGATGAGGGAGCTGTTGTCATTGAATTGCATGCTGAACTCGTAGTCTCGTCCGCGCCATCTTGGGGCTGGCATCATGGCAGTATGCTCTAAGCCGCACCGCGCCATCTTGGGGCTGACATCATGGCAGTATGCTCTACGCCGCACCGCGCCATCTTGGGGCTGACATCATGGCAGTATGCTCTACACCGCACCGTGCCATCTTGGGGCTGGCATCATGGCAGTATGCTCTGCGCCGCACCGTGCCACGCGACCTTGAAAAGAAACTTTTCAAACGCTGAGAAGGGAATGCGTGTAAACTCTCATATTGTGTAATCATTTGTGGGCCTGGAGTAGTAAGCTTTTGGGACGGGAGGACGTGGCGGTTGCACAAAACGCTTTCCTTGATGAATGCGCATATCATTGATGCACATATGTAGCGGAAGTATGTACTTGACTCTCTCTCTATATATATATGATTAAACAGATTGTATATGTATAAACACGGTGCCCTGGTATTGTGCTTGATTAGGGCTTTTGCACTAGTGGGTATTTACCTCGGAAACAGGCAAGCCATCGGAGTAAGTTTGTGATATACCATAAGTTTGATTCGAAGGTGAACTCAATTGCTCGCCTATTGTTTCGATCGTAATCTGTATGTTGAGACGCATTCGTGCACTTCATACTCACATGACAAGGTATTGGCCAAAAGTGAGTAGCCCCTCCCTGATGCACAGCACATCGTGATCTTGGCGCTACACTGCGCAGAGTGTGGTGCAAGGTCATCCTGCCGCTATTGGTGGATCCAAATTTAGCTTTGGTTAAATGGCTCGAAGGGCCCTCCTGGGAAGGTGGTCTCTGAACTCCAGTAGTGACATGGCACAGAGATCCTGACGGCAGCCGGTGCGGATCACACAGGCCAAGAAGCAGACTGCGCTTTCGGACCTCAAGAAGGAGGTGGACAAGCGCAAGGCATTCCACGACTCGCTGGCGGCGGAGGACAAGGCGCTGGACAAGGGTTTCCGAAAGGAGTTTGGGGAGTTCACGGAGCACTACGACCATCTGCTGAAGGTGTTCAGGTGTGGCAGCCCCGGCCGCGTGATGCAAGTGGTGGTCTTCATGTGTCGTCATGCGGCACGCCGGGAATCAGTTGAGACGCTGCCCTGGCATCCCGCGCTGGAAGTGCTGTGGAGATTCCGCGAACATTAGGCGCAGGCCAAGGCTCCATTCTGAATAGGCGCAGCCGCCAAGGCTCCATTCTGAATGCAACACGAGCCGCCCGATTCTGAATGCAACACGAGCCGCCCGATTCTGAATGCAACACGAGCCGCCCGATTCTGAATGCAACACGAGCCGCCCGATTCTGAATGCAACACGAGCGCCCGATTCTGAATGCAACACGAGCCGCCCGATTCTGAATGCAACACGAGCCGCCCGATTCTGAATGCAACACGAGCCGCCCGATTCTGAATGCAGCACGAGCCGCCCGATTCTGAATGCAACACGAGCCGCCCGATTCTGAATGCAACACGAGCCGCCCGATTCTGAATGCAACACGAGCCGCGTTTGTTTGTATGCGTCAGATAGCACACTGAGGTACAATGCAGATGCCGCCAGATGGAAGCTTGAGCAGTGCAGCTCGATCCTCTCGAGCGGGTTCTGCATTTTGCAGGGGCGCACTCTTTCTCCCTTAGATTTGGGGGTGGGGGACACCAGGTACCGCAAGGGTGGCAAGGCGGCTGCACAGCCTCCTGCAACGCCACTGAAGGGCAAGAAGGGGAAGAGCGATGCGGAGAATCGGCCATCGGCCTTCCAGCGAATCCCACCATCAGAAGCGAATCCGTATGTTGCGGTTGAGAAGGATGTGGCGGTGGTAGAGGACCAGATGGGAGATCCGACGGTGGAGAAGCCCGAGCACCTTGAAGTGTTCATCTGGGAGCGGGTGCTGGAATATCGCGAAACGAAGCTGGGGAAGGAGGCGGAGCTGCGGGAGGATGGGGCGGTGCTGGCGGAGATCAACAAAGAGCTTGCAGCACAGGTGGCGGAAGATGAGGCTCAAGGCGGGCGCATTGAGCGCATCCTGCGTAAGCTTCAGGAGCTGCAGCTCACGCACACCCAGCTCAGCCGGGACCTTGACATGTACTTTGAGCTGAAGCAGGGACAGGTGGAGGTAGAACAGGCGGCTGTGGTAACCGATTACAGCGACACCGGTTTCATCAACCGGCTCCATATTGAAAAGCTGAACGCGGAGATCAAGGTGCTTATGAGCCCATTCCCAGTCTCGGGGTGCATTGTAGTGCGTGTTAAGGACGTGTAGCTTATCGGTGCGAACGATATGCTGTGTCAAGAAAGGTGCCGTGTGAGTCAGCGCCCTCGCCAAGCCCATGGCGTTCCTGTGAGCGGAGGGGCATTGACTAGTGGCGGAAGGCATATGGGGGCCCTGAGGTTTCCATGGGGGCCCATGAGCGCTCAGAGGATGACCGTTGGATGGCAGGAGCATGCCGAGTGCTCGGAGGATGACCGTTGGATGGGATGGTTGCGGAGCGCAGGAAAAAGGCGGGGAGAAGGTGACGATCCTGCACCAGCTGAAGGACAACCGCAAGGACATGTACAGGCTAGAGTGGGAGAACGAGCGACACGAGCTGATGGTGGAGGACCTGAAATCGAAAATCAAGGAGCTGCAGCTGCTTCGCGTGACGAAGGAGCTGCAGGCCACACTGCGAGATGAGGAGGGCACACAGACGCAGCAGGAGGAGCTGCGGCTACAATCAAGGCTGCAGGCAATGGATGTGGTGCACGCAGAACAAATGCAGACTCAGGTGACAACATCACGTGGGCGCGGCAGGCACCGTCTCAATCTCTCGATGCATTCTGGTGCTCCGATGCACCCACAATGTTCGACCCTCTTTGTGCTTGCTGCGGTGCAGCCCTCCGCCTCGCCGCGCAACACAGTGCTGTGCTTATATCCCATGAGGATTTCGACTACAGAGCAGGCAGGCTGCTGCCATGAACATTTTGATTTTTCAGGAATGGGATCAAGCACAATTCACAGGCAACCCCATTAATTTTGGAAACCGCCCGAACAAGTGTGAGGAGGCAGTCCCATTATTGCAGGGTAGAAGGTTGGAGATGGAGGCGGCTCTTTATCCATAGGGAACAGAGGGCTGACAGTGCAAAATGGGTTTGAATGTTGCAGGCTCGGAACATGAAGAAGATGGATGCCATGGTGAAGGACAAGCAATTGGAGAATGAGTTGCTGGTCGAAAAGACGGCTGCTGCCACTCTGCTGCTGGAGGAGCGCAAGAAGATGAGCGAGCTGCGCTCTCAGGCCCAAGAGCCACAGGTGGGCGCCATCCTATTGATCTTTAAGCGGTTGTTCCTTTCCTGGCATGCCACAGAATTTGCTTGGCACAAAGCGATGCTGAGTCTGCTCTGAGCAGCCTTTAAGAGAACCTCTGCTGTTGCATGTCGGACAATTCCATGCCATTCAGCAGCGCGTGACGAATCCCTCTTATTTAGGGATTTACCATCCGATTCTCAAATTACAGCTGCGTTCCAAAAGTGGCAGCTGAATACGTTGGCGAGCAATCTCTGATTCTATGGCGGTCCATTAAGCGATCCGTGCTCATCGCATTCTGCTGCAAATGATCATGTACAGCCTGCTGCAGTTTCCAGCTTGGAACAACAAGGAATTTTCGCTGACATAAATTGGGCGGGCGTTTGGTGGGATCAGATCTTAGAGAACACGCGCATGCACAAAATGAGGAACATCATGACCAACCGCAAGTTGAAGGAGATTGCTAAAGCGCAGGTGGATGAAATGCGATTTCTTACTGCTGAGCTTAACGGCTTACAGAAACGATCGTTCCCATCTTTTTCCAAGCAGTTGCGGCGGCCACTTCTTAATGCAGATATTGTGCTTCCCAAGAATTTCACTAGTTGACACCAGTCCGACACCATGATTTCATATGCAAGTGAGAGTTTGGGTTGCTGCCAATATGATGGATAGCGGATTGCTGGCGTGTGGGTTAGTGCATCCAAGGGGAGGTAGGACACAAGCCAAGCTCAGGCTAGCTTCGTGTATTTTGCAACGTAGTCGTTCGGGAGCATGGCACCATATTTCTGTGGACCGAATGTAAAGTATTTATGTAAATAGAACTGCGCCTACTGTGTCACCAAACGAGGGCAGTGATGAACTGTGTACTGCTGGCCTGAAACTCCGCATGCAACATGCATGTTTGACATACAAACCACAAAGGGAGTTGTGTAAATCAGCATCTATGATACCTGTAGTGCTGCCCATTACTACTTGAGTTCTCCAAAGATTGGATCAAGTAGACATGGAACATGACCAGGTCCGCTTGCGGATGTGAGCTCAGCGGTGCTATTTGGCTCCTTAGATTTTGTAGACACGTGCACAAGATGTATCGCATGCTCGAACAATCAATGATGGAATAATGTTGATAAGCCTAAACATCCCAAGTAGGGTTAGAGGTTTTAAAGGTCTCATTGCGTGGCACATGTTCACGAATCGGTGAACGGAGTCAATACGGTCGTTTATTTTGCTTTGCGTGAAGGAAGTGTCACTGAAGTTACGTGCCCATAATCTAGTGAGAACCTCCGAAGCAGATTTCTAGCAGAGCAGCAGCAAGGTTCTAGGAGTGCCCTCGGCCTAAAAGTTGTACCCCGTCCCCCCTGGAATTTCGTCAGCCGACCAGGAGTTGATTCATGTCCCTGAGGAGTGCAGGGGTCAGCATCCTGGTCACCCCTCCAGAACTTGCACTCGCACACACTGTGGGCCAGGTGGGGATGCCCCATCATTCTCCCACTTTTCCGAACATCATGCACGTGGGGCGGATTTAGGTTTTGGAGTTATCAGCACAATCCGAGCCTGTCCACAAGCGGGTGTGGCAGCATACCGTATTGTATGTACTCTTCATTTATCTGCAGCACACTCAGGGCTGTCCCACTTTATACCGCCTGCAGTGTCAGCAGGAGCGGTGTCCTGACAGCAGTGACCGTGGACCGTCCATTATGCCTTCAGGGACAACCAGTACCCAACACCCTCTCTATCAACTAGCAAGGTGGCACGCACATCCGATAGCTGGTTATGTGTCGGTACACTACGCCGCATTGACCTGTCGTTACCGCGCAGCGAAATTTGTGGAATTGGGGCTTGCATGTAGGGTTAAGGTAGTCAGCTGCGAATACTCCCGTGCCACATTTGCTCTGTAATTGGACTGAGCTGGTTGTGCGATGCAAATAGCTGTGCGGGCACCAATTGCGCGTCTTCTTGGCACTGCACACGCAATAATTAATGTACCGCATTAATGTCAAATCATTAATGGAATGGCAGACTCGATGTTCAGGTTCGGATCTCTCGAGTGCGCCACGTCGGCAAGATAAATAATCCCATCGACCGTCAGATGCGCCTAGTGGAGATCTTAATTTAAGATCGACGGGGCCTAGTACCTTAGTCAATCAGCAGCAGCAGCAGCAGCAAAGCGCGAATCCCAACGGGCGACGCAGTCGAATTTTCGATCTCACGATCGCCAGACGCCAACGATGACAGTGCCACTGCAGTCGCGTACATTTATCGCGACGCCACCCACGCGTTATGGCATGGCATGCTGGGAAGCAAAAAGCAAAGCACTGTCGCGCACATGATCCTACGGTCAGATAGTGTAATGGCGAAAATGATTTAAACATCGCATGGCCGACGCGATGTTCGGAAATCAGATAGATTCGCTTTTACATTGCATAGCAGACGCGAGGATCGAGAAATGTCAAATCATTAATGGAATGGCAGACTCGATGTTCATGTTCGGATCTCTCGAGTGCGCCACGTCGGCAAGATAAATAATCCCATCGACCGTCATATGCGCCTAGTGGAGATCTTAATTTAAGATCGACCGGGCCTAGTACTTACTTATAAATCAGCAGCAGCAGCAGCAGCAGCAAAGCGCGAATCCCAACGGGCGACACAGACGAACTTCCGATCTCACGATCGCCAGACGCTAACGATGACAGTGCCATTGCAGTCGCGTACATTTATCGCGACGCCACCCTCGCGTTATGGCATGGCATGTTGGGAAGCAAAAAGCGAAGCACTGTCGCGCACATGATCCTACGGTCAGATGGCCTAGTGGAGATCTCTTTTTGAGATCGATCCGCCTAGTATCTTTAAACCTTTCTCCTGTCGTGTTGCATCTCCTTCGCTTGTTGCATCTCAACTACTTCATCAGACCGAACGAGAGCATTCGTAATAACAACGCACTCGTACTTAATCCGCCTTTGTGAAGCCCGTTCCTGCAATGTCACTGTGTAAGATTTCGCTGATAGTCCTCAGCAGCCTGGTACACCCTGTTTCCCCCCACACGTGTATTTGGTTTTGTCTTCTGCAAGCTGCGTCGTCGTCGCCAGCATTTTCCCGGCAGCTTTATGCACTGAGCTTGTGTGTTAACAAATACCAAAAGCGCGCCTTCGCGGTTCATGTGCAGTGCTCGGAGTTCGATTTTCGTTGTGCTGTGCAGGTCCTCGTGGATGCTGCTGGGAAGCTTACATGCACGAAGTATACTGAAGCAGCGTGTGCAG
The DNA here is from genome assembly GCA_001247695.2 of Cymbomonas tetramitiformis. NCBI lineage: Eukaryota > Viridiplantae > Chlorophyta > Pyramimonadophyceae > Pyramimonadales > Pyramimonadaceae > Cymbomonas > Cymbomonas tetramitiformis. Next base: position 8,420 of record LGRX02025409.1, on the reverse strand, counting down.
GTAGATTATTGCGAACAAAGCAGCGCTTATTTCTACCTTCTGATTCCGTTGTTGAGCAAGGTTGCCAGTTCTCCTGAAAGTGGGTGGTTTTGCCATCGAACGAACCTGCGACCAGTTATTCAAAAAATTCGTCCACTTCGTAACCTAGGTCAAAATTTTCGTCCACTTCGTAACCTAGACAGCCCGTAGGCGATCCACACTGAGTTCTTATTGTTTGTTGAAGGAAACGAGGCCCTGTCATATGTCTTCGACCTGAACACCTGTTACGAAAAAGCGGACGTTGAGAAAACAGGACTTGTCTTGGATGGCGAGTTCTATTATCTGGCGAGTGCTTTTGTATCTTCAATCAATTTCCCTTTCCCCTTTCGATATCCCGGGTCCTTATTGGTCGCGCGAAGCGCATCACTACACTAGACGTGGCCTATTTTTCGAGGATATTGGCATCTGCTTTCTGTAGGGTACTGTTCCAACCCACTTCACTGTTTGTCGATTCTGAGAGGACGTGGCATTCGGTTGTGCGAAAAGTGTGCGGACATTTCTAGTTCCAAGCCTGGGGTGATGATCCGGGTATGGGCTTTCTTCAGTTCACGGCCACGGATGCGGAAGATGTGGTGTACTCCGCGGTGTACACTGACGATGAGTGCGGCGACCTTGTAAATCCAGAAGACAACTCGAACGCCTGGAGCGCCCTCGGTCCTTGGTAGTGCCATCCCAAACACATCTCCCGATATCCTGCTTAACCGACTTAATCCTAAGTAATATACACGTTTCGGGGTGTTGTATGGATGTAAGGTCGCTACTTCCCCTCAGGCTTTTAGGCGTGGTTGCCACAACGCACCTTCGTCCCTGTTGGATACCTCTCCCTGCGTCCCATGGGATGGCATATCTTGTCTCCGCTCTGTGTCCGACGTTCGTGTATGTTTACTAGGTGCGGCGCCTGGCGGGCTTCGGCCGTCCCCGCTTGCATTATAGGTGCGGCGCCTGGCGGGCTTCGGCCGTCCCCGCTTGCATTATAGGTGCGGCGCCTGGCGGGCTTCGGCCGTCCCCGCTTGCATTATTTGCAGCTTATGGCAAGATTCCCCTTTTTGGGCACGAATGCTGTGCGACTCGATACAACGACTGCGTGTCTCTTGAGTGATTTCTCACCCGAAGTTGCTTGCCGTCGCAGGTTGATGGGCTGCACTGATCTCAGCTCTGGAGAGAGCCTGGAGTGCGAAATCGCCTACGATAAAAGTGACGCTCTTGACGCGCGTAAGTTGGCTGTTTGGAAAAGCATCTCCCGCACTTTGGGCCCTGTAGCCGAATTAAATACTGCCGCTGTGTCCTAGAGCTTGATAGGAAAACTGCTGGAGAGTTCATTGTGTAGGCGCGATAGCTGCACTCTCGTCCTCGATTATCTGGTCTTGGCGGTGTAGAATTTTCCATTCCGTTGACTAACTTCGAGCAAGCGTTCATTTTGCAGTGGGTGGGCTCATGTTCGGCGGAGTGGGTCTCGCTGGTATCGGATGGATCGCATATCAAGCATATCAGCACTTTTACGTTGCCCCGACCAACGTACCGTCTCCCAAGTCTCCCAGCGTCAACCGAGCACCATCTGCTCAAGATCTGATCGCTGTCGAAGATGGCACCCAAGAGCAGAATGCCTTGTAATCACTGCCTAAACCACGCAAGGCACAGGTGCTAAGTGCAACGTCCTAATTTTCCATACGACTGCGTACAATTTTGTTATGATTCTGACATTTATTCCGAATCTCACCTTCGTGAAAAAATATGGCCTTGGGCCATCTCGCATATGCCAAGGACTGATCTTCCTGCCCTCTTGGCCGACAAAACCTCACTTGGTTGTAACGCGTTTTATTTCGAGGGAGACTGTAAACAATAAATTGATATGATTATCAGATGAAATGGATTTTCAAAGTGGAAATCGGCGGAGTACAACGATTTTCAAAGTTGAGTGCACCTGTGTAAACCCTGACGAATTATATTATGGCTCGCGATGATCAAATCATATTGTGTGTCGTGTTGTCGCGAAAATACCCAAAAAGTATAATGATGCATTAAACACATTGCATTTTTGCATGCAAAGAGTCATATTAGCATTGCATCGAGCTGATGGAATTTGTGCATTGCATTTTGTGGAAGGATTCAAGCCCACACATGTGCACAATAAGCACCCCCCATGTGTACAAGTGTACTACAACATTTCTAATCAACCCGACCCCGCATACACGCATCACCGCACGAAAAATCTCGTTTTTAATGCAGTTCATGAACAAGTTGCGTGATGCGTAATATACCAAGTTTAAAAGTAAGGTACATATAGGGTAACGCCGGGTTTTCCACCGAGCGGGTTTCGTCTAATCCTTTCTATTTGGACCAAACTGCGCAATGAAAGCCGTTTCGGATGTGTTGAAGTATGAATAATAAGAATCCGAAGTCGGATTAGACTTTAAGGTTGAAACGAATTTAGAATAGACTAAGAACAACTAGTGCTAGAGGTGGTGTTTACTGAAAGGTAAAAGAGAATAATGAAAAAGTTACCAAGTTCCTTCAAGATAAGCACAGGCAACAGAGGTCTGAATGTCAGGATGTCATCAGGCAGGTCCTATAATTAATTCCTATCGATGTGCTACAGTCTGATCCTAGATTCCTATATCGTACGGTGCTGACGTCGGTTGGGTGACAGTACAGGCTGTCACCCGAATGCATTTGCACGTGTAATGAAGGAGGAATGATGAATCGAAACTGAATGATGACGTGGACATCGTTGATGACGGAGTACCTCTATTGTCATAGTTCGTAGTCGTCACCCGACGACCCGAATGCTGAATCAATTATCGCAGGACTGGCCTCATCGTCGACTGTCATAATTTACGGTAGTCATAATTATCGTTCGAGTCGACTGTCATAAAGATCGAGGTCATAGTTATCGATCGACTCGGTCGATCGAGGCCCGTATTTCTCGACTGTAAATATCTGACCGTAGGTAATCGTCGGTTCTGTACGCTAATGCTCGTAAATCGGATGGTATTTTCCACACCCGTTTGGGGTAGGGTTTAGGAGTAACGTGTAACTCCCTAAACCCTAACCCTAACCCTAATTTCTCCTTATAGCTGTGCTCCGGGCACAACTCTCCCCCCCTTAAGAGCTGCCTTACTCCCGTAAGGATCTTCAGCTATCAGAAGAGGAGACCGTCGAATAATTCGTACAGCAGGTGCGTCGGAACGGGGTACACTGCCGAACTGGTGCTGCTCCCCTTCCGGTTCCCCCGGCTGGTACCCTGCTGCGAGGACCACAGGTGCTGGCCGTACCGCCGGACTGCGTAGCAGGGCGTGTGGCTGGTGCATACTCGCAACTCCCGGGCCGGGGGCGACGAGGTCCAGATGCACGTGGGTTTCTTATACCCAGTCCCATACTGGCAGTAGCAACACTCCAGTGGTGGCGGAAGTTGTCGGATTACCTCGCGAAATTTCAAACCGTAAGGTGCATAACCCCGCGGATTTTCCAGAAACCAGTGCTGGGGTTGGAACCAAGAAAGGATGTTGAGGGTTCTTCTAACGCAGGCGTCCGCGGCCGCTAGGCGACGTGTGCCTTTAGTCTTGGCAGCACTGTACTCCGTACAGGGTGGACTGGCCCAGATCACGTCAAAGTAGCGTCGGGGGTACTGCTTTTCGTCCCAGTCTTGCACAGACGCCACGTGGGTGGCCTCCCACCTTGGGTCCGAATCCACCGTTACACATTCCGCATCTGGGAACTTGTCCCGGAAAGCCCTCTCGACCGACCCGGTACCACTGAAGAGGACCAGGAGTCGAGGAGGCCGGGAGTTAGCACTGGTGGACCGGGCGTGAGCCAGGAGCTGTCCCGCCTCGACTACAAAGGCGTTGGCCTGGTCATCAAAGATCTCGTGTGGGAGGCAGGGCCCTTGGGGGGTCCCAATATCTTCTACCAGACCTTCCCAGGTACCCGCAGTCTCCAAAGCGGACACTTGCCCCTCTCGATATTGCTCCGCTTTTTGTCGGCGCCGGTCCCCCGCCTGTACGCGGTCCTGTTCTTCCCTTTCCAGCCGGGCCTTCTCGAACTCGCGAAGGGGTTGTAGGGGACCTCCATGCTCCAGATCCTTGCGGGACCGCCATTGATCGTGCTCGCGGGAGAGCCCCAACCAGCGGACTTTCCATTCTACTACCTCCTGGCCCCGCACTTGTCGGACCCTTCGGGCCAGGATTCGGTCCACGTAGTATTCTTTCTGCCCGTCCACGATAGCTGTTTTGGGCTTGACCCGCGCTCGCCGGGAGTTGAAAGCGGCACTTCCATCAGTATAGGGTCGCAGTCGGTGCTGAGCAAAAACATCATGTATGCGCCACCCTCCGGGTAGTTTGAGGCGGTACGCCACTGGCGCCCCTCGGTCTTCCTCGGGTAGCACCAGCTGCCCGTCACTGTAGAACCTTTCGGTAATTGGCAGAGGTCCGTGCCAGCGAGGCCCCAACTTGCGGTAAGTTTCCTTATCCTTAACTTTCTCCGTAAGGTGCTTGACCTCCACCCAAACCAGGTCCCCAATCGCAAACTCGCGCTGATGGTGCCGGCTGTCAAACTGGGCTCGCTGCTTCTGCTGAGCTAGTTCGAGTCGAGCACGGGCCGTTTCCAGGATGTCGCGGAACTTGGAGGCAAACTCCAGGGCGGTGCCTGCTCCCTTCGTGTGTTTCCGCAAATCCGGGTCATCCTCCAGGGCTGCGTCAACAAATAGATCCAGTTGGGACATAGGAGGTGAAGGACTCGTCATCTCAAACGGGGAGAATCCCGTGCTTTCGTTCCGGGAGTCATTGATGGCAAACTCCACGTTGGTGCACCACAAGTCCCAGTCTTCCGGGTGGTCATCCACAAACGTCCGTAACATATCCTCCACCACCCGATTCGTATGCTCAGCCTGCCCGTCTGACCGGGGATTGTAGGGGGTGGTGGTGGCCACCTTGACTCCCATTAGCTTCTGCAGAGACTGCCAGAAGGCATGCATGAAGCGGGGGTCTCGGTCGCTGATAATTTTCATGGGGGCCCCATGATGCTTCCATACATGATCGAAGTAAATTCGGGCTACCGCCATCGAGGAGCTGTCCCCAAAGTTCAGGGGTGCCACATGGACTTGCTTGCTCAACTTGCAGGTGAAGGTGGTGAACGCATCGTGCCCACGCGGGGTGAGGGGGAGTCCGGTCACAAAGTCCATTCCCACCACCTGCCATATCCTCTGGGGGATTCTGTGCGGATTCAACAACCCATCCGGGAAAGTGTTCCGGGGTCGGACCGCCTGACAGGGGGCACAGGAGGCTACCCAGAGGCCCACGTCTCTATTCATATACCGCCACCAGAACCGCCGGGACACCCGATCCAATGTCTTATCTCGACCCACGTGTCCGGCGGCGGGACTCATGGGCCTGCCGCATGATGATCTCCTTGAGGGGGGAATCATTTCCCAACACCAGTTGGTATCTTCCCGCCGCCGTCCGCCACACAACTTGCCCAACCACGCAGAACTCGGTTGTCCGCTTGTGCGGAGCTGCTAGCACTTGCTGGCGCAGTTCCCGTAGGGGACCAGGGCGCTCATACTCTTCCCGTAGAGCCTGAAGGAAATCCGTCCCACTGGGCGGGTTCTCCGAGTCTCGGAGTTGAGCGGCTTTGCCCTTCTGTAGCGGGGCAGGAGGATCCGGCGGGCGACGGGCGATACCGGCTCCTCTCACCTGTCCTGGATGGGCCAACGCGGCGGGGGCATGCACCACTAGCATTGGCCATGTCAGGTCAATGCGGGTGCCGTCGGAGGATTCGAACAACTGGGTGGGTTTTCCCAGGTGGTCATGGGTGGGGATGACTTGGACTATCCGCATCCCGGTTTGTCTGAACAGGCGCCTCCACCGGGGCATACAAGACTGGAGGTCCGGGAGGAGGAACACAGCTGAGGTGTGCTCCGGGTCCAGGCGCCACTCCTCCACGAACTTTTTCAGTATGGACTCGATAGTGGTATGTTTATTGGAGGGGGGCGGACTGCACCAGACATGGAGTCCCTGCCAAGATTCTCGTAGGCAATCTGTCCAGTATCGGTCCACCCGGCGATTGTGTCCTCCCACACCGCAGCAGGCATCTACATCGAAATCTCCAAACTGCTTCTGAAAACCCTCGAAGTAGACCTGACACACCCTTCGGTCCTCACGGTCCTTGCTATCCTGGGGTCCCACATCTTCCTCAAGGGAGGAGGGCACCTCTTTCGTGGAGGGGGGCTCAGGTGGGTACGGGGGCCCCTCACTCTCACGAGACTCCCGTGACTTTCGACTCCGGGTAGTCATGGGAGCGAGGTGCTCCTCCATGGCTTCTTCCGCCAGACCCAGGGTACAGAGAGCATCCATCCACAATAGGCCTAGATCCTGCCATCCGCCCCCGGCAGGGTCTTCCCTACCTCCCAATACCAAACAGGAGAGGCGGGCTCCTTCCTCGAGAGAAACATTAGGCGGCGGGCCTCCTACTGGTAGGTCGGTTTCCCGACTCATGGCACCACTCTCCCGGAGCCCTTCTCTAGGACAAGTGGAGTGATAGTCCGGGCGTCTCGAGAGGGCGTCCGGGACTTGGAGCATACGCCCAGGGATCCATTCCATTTTTGGGACCCCCACTTCCACTAGGTCCATATACCATCGAGCCTGACGCCGACTCAGCTCTCTCCCAGGTGACATCAACCATTCCAGGGGTCGGTGATCGCCCTGAAGCTTGAAATTGGTGAACACAAGATAGTGCCTCCAGGCGACCGTGCAACAGTGGTGCAGGGCGCACAGTTCTCTCTCCCCCGTGCCATAGTTTTGTTCGGCTGGGGAGAACTGCCTTCCCTCATACGCAATGGGACGTAGGCCCTGGCCCAGATCCTGCATCAGGACTCCTCCTAGGGCCACGCCGCTGGCGTCGGTTTGCACCACGAAGGGAGCTTCTCCTTCTGCTGCTGCTCGCATGTTGGGCAGCGCCAGGGTGGGGGCAGAGGTCAGCTTCTCCTTAATGGCATCCTGGGCGGCCTGCTCCTTGGGTCCCCATTCCCATTCTACCGAGCTCTTGGTTAGGCGGGTCAGGGGCTGAGCCAAGTCCGAAAACCCTTGGATATACTTCCGGTAGTACCCAGCCAACCCCAAGAATTGCCGCACGTGCGTGACGGAGGTGAGCGGAGGCCAGTCCCTTACGGCTGCCACTTTATCCTGTTGGGGTCGGCATCCTCCTTCCCCCACAACGTGCCCCAAGAACTTCAAACGGCTCTTCATGAACTTCATCTTGGATTGACTGAAGTATATGGGACACTCAGGATTCCGGCAAACAGTCAGCATCTGTCTTAGGTGCTCCAGATGTTCCTTTACAGAACGGGAGAAGCAAATGACGTCGTCTATAAACACCCTCACAAAGGGCAGCGACCGAAATGCCTGGGTCATCATACTTTGGTACGAGGAGGGGCTATTGGTCAGTCCCATGGGTAATACCAACCATTCATAGGACCCGTAGTGAGAGACAAATGCTGTCTTCTCCACGTCCTCCTCTGCCATGGGCATCTGCCAGAACCCGTGTCGCACGTCCGCCGAAGAGAACACTACGCACCCCTGCATGTCGTCGAACATTTGTTGTATATCCGGTAATGGAAAGCGGTTTCGCACCGTCAACCCATTCAGACGACGGTAATCGATGACGAGCCGAAGCTCTTTGGGATTGTTTGGCTTGGGCACCATAAGGCACGGCGCAGCATACGGGCTCGACGAGGGGCGAATATAACCTTTAGCCAACAGCTCGTCCAAACGCGTGCGGAGCTGTTCCAACTCCTGGTGCGACATCTTGTAGTGCCTCTGGGCAGGGGGCACGTGGTTCCAGTCCTCCTTGAGACGAATGTGGGCTCTCTGCTTGCTGCTTCCCAGCACGGCATTGAGCGGCAAATCCTCCACAATCACGTCCTGGAACTCCTCTAGCAGGTCCTTGAGTGACTGCCGCGCCCAATCCGGCATGGCTGCGTCCTCTTCCTCAGCGGCCCCATCTGGAGGAGAAACTGGCGGGGGCTCTCCATCTGGGAGAGAAACTGATGGGGGCTCTCCATCTGGAAGGGAAACTGAAGGTCGTTCAATCATCTCCCCCCCTTCAAGCGGAGTCGCCCCTGACTCCAAAGCAGCCACCACCGCCGGTCGTCCTTCCGTGCGAGCGGGCACAATCACTAACGCATCATGTCCCGCGTCCGGGTTATTCCCGAATCGGCGCTGGTAACGCGCCAGCTCGCGACGCGCCTGCGCCGGCTCCAGGAAAACCTCCTCGGTGAGGTGCATGGCTCGTTTGTCCCTCGGGGACGCCGCTCTACCAGGACTTCCCCCAGTAATAGTCACGGGCCTACCCTTGTGCTGGAAAGAAATGGACCCCCATCCTTGGTAATC